>JBBPDI010105658.1:0-25767 GCA_037974545.1 Cucumis variabilis
ACCAACGGCGTGAAAACTGGGCCAATAACTTCGGAAACCACGAGAAATCTAGGGCTGGATGACTAAGAAAAAAAAAAATATCAGAAAGGGAGTTTACGAAATCGGGGAGGGAGAGGGAGGGTTGCTAAAGCTCGTTTGAATTTGAAACTACCGTTTTGCCGTTGAGAATTTTTTTTTGGAATGGTATTGTAATAAACGCTAGAGTGAGGATTTGAATCCGAATCTCATGTCTACGGGTACATACAGTTGTCAATTGAGCTAAGCTCTTGTTGGCATTCTTGAGAAATTCAAAAGTCAAATTTCTCTCTCTTTTTTTCTTTTTTGAAATACTAATAATCAATGCGTGTCATGCAAGTGAAAATCAAACATGAAGAAATTATAATTTGCACTTAGTTTTCCCTTCAAGCTTTGCCTCACAGCTAGTTTTCCCCGTAATAACTCCGTAGATTTCTAATTTACATATTATAATTTGCACTTAGTCTTCCCTCCCTTCAAGCTTTGCCTCACAACTAGTTTTGCCCATAATAACTCCGCAGATTTCTAATTTGCACTTATGTTCTCCTTTGTTCTTCTTGTCTTCTTCACATTAGAAAATGATCAGATTTCTACAAAATATTCGACCATTTCTCCCACGGATGGTTCTCCCTATAATTACGTCTCTTTGATTTTTCATCCTCTTTTACTATTCCGTCCCCTTTGTTTTTTTTTCACCTCTGCAAGCCTCCTTACCTTTTGCCTATTTTTTTGTGAGAAGAATGTTGAGTGGTGGTTGCGTCAGAGAATCAATTACTAAGAGTATGAGGAAGACAGACAATAGAAAAAGTTCCAATACTATGGCTTAAAAAGAAACGATTTAATTTAGAACCATGTCAAAGGTCTCGAAACTTCACACCTAACTACTGGGTGAGTGGTCTCATTTTGAGTAATATTAAAGTTTTTTACAAAAAAAAGCCAAATTGTGATGGTTCAGACTCGGTTTTTTATTTTTGTCCTAAAACATTAAAAAAAGAGTCAATGGTGTGGCCTAACAAGAAACGACCCAATTTAGAATCATGTCAAAAATCTCGAAAATTCACATTTAACTACTGACTGGTCTCATTTTGAGTAATATTAAAGTTTTTTTCCAACAAAAGTCGAACTGTGATACCCCAGACTCAATTTTCTATTTTCGTCCCAAAACGTTGAAAAAAGGGTAATGCTATGACATAGAAAGAAACGACCCAATTTAGAACGATGTCAAAGGTCTCGAAAATTTACATTTAACTATGAGTGGTCTAATTTTGAGTAATATTAAAGTTTTTTTTAACAAAAAAAAGCTGAACTATGATGCCGCAAGCTCACTTTTCTAATTTCGTCCTAAAACGTTGAAAAAGGGGCCAATGCTATGGCCAAGAAAGAAACGACCCAATTTAAAACCAAGTTAAAGGTCTTGAAAATTCACATCTAACTACTGGGTGGTCTCATTATGACTAATATTAAAGTTTTTTTCCAACAAAAGCCGAACTGTGATGCCCCATATTAAGTTTTCTATTTTCGTTCAAAAACGTTGAAAAAGGGGGCATAAGGAACGACCTAATTTAGACCCATGTCAAAGGTCTCGAAAATTCATGTCTAACTACTGGGTGGTCTATATTTTTTTAGTAATACTAAAGTTTTTTGCCAAAAAAAGCTGAACTCTGATGCCCCAGACTCAGTTTTCTATTTTTGTCTCAAAAGGTTGAAAAAAGTGCCAATGCTATGACCTAGAAAGAAACGACCCAATTTAGAACTATGTCCAAGGTCTCGAAACTTCACACCTAACTACCGGGTGGTCTCATTTTGAGTAATATTAAAGTTTTTTACAAAAAAAAGTCAAACTGTGATGCCCCAGACTCTGTTTTCTATTTTTGTCACAAAACGTTTAAAAAAGTGTCAATGCTATGGTCTAAAAAGAAACCACCAAATTTAGAACCATGTCAAATGTCTCAAAAATTCACATCTAACTACTGGTTGGTCACATTTTGAGTAGTATTAAAGTTTTTTGCCACAAAAGTCAATAACTGAGGTCCTAGACTACGTTTATTATTTTCGTCCCAAAACGTTGAAGAAAAGGCCACTACTATAGCTTAGAAAGAAACAACCCAATTTAGAACGATGTCAAAGGTCTCAAAAATTCACATCTAATTACTGGGTGGTCTCATTTTGAATAGTATTAAAGATTTTTGCCCACAAAAGTCAATAACTGATGCTCCAGACTAAACTTTTTATTTTCGTACCAAAACGTTGCAGAAAGGGCCAATGCTATGGCCTAGAAAGAAACGGCCCAATTTAGAACCATGTCAAAGGTCTAAAAAATTTGCATTTAACTACTGGGTGGTCTCATTTTGAGTAGTAATAACATTTTTTGCCCACAAAAGCCTGTAACTGATGCCCTAGACTCAGTTTTTTATTTTTCGTCCTAAAACGTTGAAGAAAGAGCCAATGCTATAGCCTAGAAAATAACAACCTAATTTAGAACCTTGTCAAAGGTCTGAAAAATTCACATCTAACTACTGGGTGGTCTCATTTTGAGTGTTATTATAGTTTTTGACTGGCAAAAGCCCTAAAAAGGTACTCGAGAGTCATTTTTTATATTCGTCCCAAAATGTTTCAAAAAGAGTTAATGATCTAGCCTGCGAAGAAAAGACCCAATTTAGAACAATGTGAACGGTCTAAAAAATTCACATCTAACTACTGGGTGGTCTCATTTCGAGTACTATTAAAGTTTTTGGCCGACAAAAACCAAAAATAGATACCCGAGAGTTAGTTTTTATTTTCGTCCCAAAACGTTCCAAAAAGCACTAATGCTATATCTTACGAAGAAAAGACCCAATTTAGAACAATGTGAATGGTCTCAAAAATTCACATCTAACTACTGGGTGGTCTCATTTTGAGTGTTCTTAAAGTTTTTGACCGACAAAAGCCAAAAACAGATGCCCGAGAGTGAGTTTTTATTTTCGTCCCAAAACGTTCCAACAAACACCAATGCTATATCTTACGAAGAAAGAACCCAAATAAGAACGATGTCAAAGGTCTAAAAAATTCACATCTTACTACTAGGTGGTCTCATTTTCAGTGTTCTTAATGTTTTTGACCGATAAAAGCCCTAAAAAGATACATGAGAGTCAGTTTTTATTTTTATCCCAAAATGTTCCAACAAACGCCAATGTTTTCGCAATGGCCATTTTTGGATCGTTTTGGGAAGAAAATAGAAACTGAGTGTCGGCAATATTTGTTTGTCTCTTTTTGGACCAAAAATTTATAAGCACTCAAAATGAGACCACACAGTAATTAGATGCGAATTTTTGAGGTTGTTGACATCATTCGAAATTGGGTCCTTTCTTCATAGACAATAGCATTGACCCTTTTTGGAACGTTTTGGGACGAAAATAGAAACTGAGTCTCGGGCACATTTTATTTTGGTCTTCTTGGCGAAAAACTTTATAAGCACTCAAAATGAGACCACCCAGTAGTTAGATGCAAATTTTTGAGGCCGTTAACAACGTTCAGAATTGGGTCCTTTGTTCGTAGGTAATAGCATTTCGTTCCTTTTTGGCCCGTTTTGGGACGAAAATAGAAACTGAGTCTCGAGCATATTTTATTTATCTTTTCTTGGCCAAAAACATTATAATCACTCAAAATGAGACCACCTAGTAGTTAGAAGTGAATTTTCGAGGCCTTTAGGATTGTTCGGAATTGGGTCATTTCTTCGTACGCTATAGCATTGACCCTTTTGGACCGTTTTGGGACGAAAATAGAAACTAAGTCTCGGGCATATTTTTCTTCTTAGGCTATAGCATTGGTCCTTTTTGGACCGTTTTGGGACGAAAATAGAAACTGAGTCTCGGGCATATTTTATTTCGCTTTTCTTGGCCAAAAACATTATAAGCACTCAAAATGAGACCACCCAGTAGTTAGAAGTGAATTTTCAAGCCCGTTGGGATAGTTTGAAATTGGGTCATTTCTTCGTACGCTATAGCATTGGCCCTTTTGGGCCGTTTTGGGATGAAAATAGAAACTGAGTCTCAGACATATTTTTTTTGGTTCTTCCATGCCAAAAACTTTATAAGCACTCAAAATGAGACCAGCTAGTAGTTAAATATGAATTTTGGAGGCCGTTGACATCGTTCGAAATTGGGTCTTTTCTTCTTAGACTATAACATTGGCCCTTTTTGGATCATTTTGGGATGAAAATAGAAACTGAGTCTCATGCATATTTTTTTTGGCTCCTCTTGGCCAAAAACTTTATAAGCACTCAAAATGAGGCCACCCAGTAGTTAGATGAGATTTTTGGAGGTCGTTGACATCGTTCGAAATTGGGTCCTTTCGTCTAGGCTATAGCATTGACCCTTTTTAGACTGTTTTGGGAGGAAAATAGAAACCGAGTCTCGAGAATATTGTTTTTGGCTCTTCTTGGCCAAAAGCTTTATAAGCACTCAAAATGAGACCACTTTGTAGTTAGATGCAAAATTTTGAGGCCGTTGACATCGTTTGAAATTGGGTCCTTTCTTCGTAGGCTATTGCTTGGCCATTTTTTGACTGTTTTGGGAAGAAAACAGAAATTGAGTCTCAGACATATTTTTTTTTGGCTCTTCTTGTCCTAAAAATTTATAAGAACTCAAAATGATGTGACTCAGTAGTTAGATGCAAATTTTTGAGGCCGTTGACATCGGTCGAAATTGGGTCCTTTGTTCGTAGGCTATAGCAATAACCCTTTTAGACCGTTTTGGGACGAAAATAGAAACTGAGTCTCGGACATATTATTTTTGGCTCTTCTTGGCCAAAACTTTATAAGCACTCAAAATGAGACTACCCAGTATTTAGATGCAAATTTTCGAGCTCGTTGATATCGTTTGAAATTGGATTTTTTCTTCGTAGGCTATAACATTGGTCCTTTTTGGGACAAAAATAGAAACTGAGTGTCGGGCATATTTTTTTTGGCACTTCCATGCAAAAAACTTTATAAACACACAAAATGAGACCACTCAGTAGTTAGATGCAAAGTTTTGAGGCCGTTGACATCGTTGGAAATTGGGTCCTTTCTTCGTAGGCTATAGCATTGGCCCTTTTTGGACCGTTTTGTGACGAAAATAGAAACTGAATCTCGAGCATATTTTTTTGGATCTTCTATGCAAAAACTTTATAAACACTCAAAATGAGATCACCAAGTAGTTAGATATGAATTTTCGAGGCCGCTAACATCGTTCCAAATGAGGTCCTTTCTTCGTAGGCTATTGTATTGGCCCTTTATGGACCGTTTTGGGACAAAAATAGAAACTGAGTGTCGGGCATATTTTTTTGGCACTTTCATGCCAAAAACTTCATAAGAACTCAAAATGAGGCCACTCTATAGTTAGATGTAAATTTTTGAGGCTGCTGACATCGTTCGAAGTTGGGTCCTTTCTTCGTAGGCTATAGCATTGGCCCTTGGTGGACCCCTTTGGAATGAAAATAGAAACTGCATGTCGGGCATATTTTTTTTGCCTTTTCCATGCCAAAAACTTCATAAGCAATCAAAATGAGTCCACCCAGTAGTTAGATGCAAAATTTTTGAGGCCGCTGACATCATTCGAAGTTGGGTCCTTGTAGGCTATAACATTAGCCCTTTTTGTACCATTTTGGGTCGAAAATAGAAACTGAGTCTCGAGCATATTTTTTTTGTCCCTTTCATGCCAAGAACTTCATAATCATTTAAAATGAGGCCACCCAATAGTTAGATTGAAATTTTGAGGCCGCCGACATCGTTCGAAGTTGTGTCCTTTCGTCGTAGGCTATAGCATTGACCCTTTTGGGACGAAAATAGAAATGGAGTCTCGGGCAAATTTTTTTTGACTCTTCCATGAAAACTTTATAAGCACTAAAAATGAGACCACCCAGTAGTTAGATGCAAATTTTTGAGGCCGTTGACATCGTTGGAAATTGGGTCCTTTCTTCGTAGGCTATAGCATTGGCCCTTTTTGAACCGTTTTGTGACGAAAATAGAAATTGAGTCTCGGGCATATTTTTTTTGGCTCTTCCATGCAAAAACTTCTTAAATACTTAAAATGAGGCCACCAAGTAGTTAGATACGAATTTTTGAGGCCACTGACATCATTCAAAATTGGGTTCTTTCTTCGTAGGCTATTGTATTGGCCCTTTTTGGACCGTTTTGGAACGAAAATAGAAACTAAGTATCGTGCATATTTTCTTTGGCCCTTCCATGCCAAGAACTTTATAAGCATTCAAAATGAGGCCACCTTGTAGTTAGATACGAATTTTTGAGGCCACTGACGTCATTCAAAGTTGGGCCCTTTCTTCATAGGCTATAGCATTGGCCCTTTTGGGACGAAAATAGAAACAAAGTCTCGAGCAAATTTTTTTGGCTCTTCCATGCCAAAAACTTCATAATCACTCAAAATGAGACCACCAAGTAGTTAGATGCAAATTTTCGAGGCCGTTGACATCGTTCGAAGTTAGGTCCTTTCTTCGTAGGCTATAGTATTGGTCCTTTATGGACCGTTTTGGGACGAAAATAGAAACTGAGTGTCGGGCATATTTTTTTTGGCTCTTCCATGCCAAGAACTTCATAAGCACTCAAAATGAGGCCACCCAGTAGTTAGATGCAAATTTTTTAGGCCGCTGAAATCGTTCGAAGTTGGGTCCTTTCTTCGTAAACTATAGCATTGGCCCTTTTTTGGACCCTTTTGGGAAGAACATAGAAACTGAGTCTCTGGCATATTTTTTTTTCACTCTTCCATGCCAAAAACTTCATGAGCACTCAAAATAAGGCCACCCAGTAGTTAGATGCAAATTTTTGAGGCCGCTGACATCGTTCGAAGTTAGGTCCTTTCTTCGTAGTCTATAGCATTGACCCTTTTTTGTACGTTTTGAGACGAAAATAGAAACTAAGTGTTGGACATATTTTTTTGGCTCTTCCATGCCAAGAAATTCGAAAGCACTCAAAATGAGACCACCTAGTAGTTAGATGCGAATATTCAAGACCGCTCACATCATTCGAACTAGGGTCCTTTCTTCGTAGGCTATAGCATGACCGTTTTTTGAATGTTTTGGGACGAAATAGAAACTCAGTCTCGGGCATATTTGTTTTGGCTCTTTCATGTCAAGGACTTGATAAGCACTCAAAAAGAGGCCACCCAGTAGTTAGATGCAATTTTTTGAGGCCGCTGACATAGTTCGAAGTTGGGTCCTTTCTTTATAGGCTATAGCATTGGCCCTTTGTGGACCCTTTTGGAACGAAAATAGAAACTAAGTCTTGGGCATATTTTTTTGGCTCTTCCATGCCAAAAACTTTCATTAGCACTCAAAATGAGGCCACCCAGTAGTTAGATGCAAATTTTTGAGGCCGCTGATATCATTCGAAGTTGGGTCCTTTCTTCATAGGCTATAGCATTGACCTTTTTTGTACCGTTTTGGGACGAAAATAGAAACTAAGTCTCGGGCATATTTTTTTGGCCCTTCCATGCCAAGAACTTTATAAGCTTTTAAAATGAGAACACCCAGTAGTTAGATACGAATTTTTTAGGCTGCTAAAATCGTTCGAAGTTCGGTCCTTTCTTCGTAGGCTATAACGTTGGACCTTTTTGGACCGTATTGGGACAAAAATAGAAACTGAGTCTCGAGCATATTTTTTTGGCTCTTCCATGGAAAAGAACTTGATCAACACTCAAAATGAGGCCACCCAGTAGTTAGATGCAAATTTTTTAGGCCGCTGAAATCGTTCGAAGTTGGGTCCTTTCTTCGTAAACTATAGCATTGGCCCTTTTTTGGACCCTTTTGGGAAGAACATAGAAACTGAGTCTCTGGCATATTTTTTTTTCACTCTTCCATGCCAAAAACTTCATGAGCACTCAAAATAAGGCCACCCAGTAGTTAGATGCAAATTTTTGAGGCCGCTGACATCGTTCGAAGTTAGGTCCTTTCTTCGTAGTCTATAGCATTGACCCTTTTTTGTACGTTTTGAGACGAAAATAGAAACTAAGTGTTGGACATATTTTTTTGGCTCTTCCATGCCAAGAAATTCGAAAGCACTCAAAATGAGACCACCTAGTAGTTAGATGCGAATATTCAAGACCGCTCACATCATTCGAACTAGGGTCCTTTCTTCGTAGGCTATAGCATGACCGTTTTTTGAATGTTTTGGGACGAAATAGAAACTCAGTCTCGGGCATATTTGTTTTGGCTCTTTCATGTCAAGGACTTGATAAGCACTCAAAAAGAGGCCACCCAGTAGTTAGATGCAATTTTTTGAGGCCGCTGACATAGTTCGAAGTTGGGTCCTTTCTTTATAGGCTATAGCATTGGCCCTTTGTGGACCCTTTTGGAACGAAAATAGAAACTAAGTCTCGGGCATATTTTTTTGGCTCTTCCATGCGAAAAACTTTCATTAGCACTCAAAATGAGGCCACCCAGTAGTTAGATGTGAATTTTTGAGGCCGCTGATATCATTCGAAGTTGGGTCCTTTCTTCGTAGGCTATAGCATTGACCTTTTTTGTACCATTTTGGAACGAAAATAGAAACTGAGTCTCGGGCATTTTTTTGGCTCTTCCATGCCAAAAAGTTCATAAGCTCTCAAAATGAGGCCATACAGTAGTTAGATCTTAATTTTCAAGGCCGCTTTCATCGTTCGAAGTTGGATCCTTTCTTCGTAGGCTATAGCATTGGCCCTATTTGGACCATTTTGGGACGATAATAGAAACTAAGTCTCGCGCATATTTTTTTTGATCTTCTATGCAAAAACTTCATAAACACTCAAAATGAGGTCACCCAGTAGTTAGATCCAAATTTTCAAGGCCGCTAATATCGTTTGAGGTTTGGTCCTCTCTTCGTAGGCTATAGCATTTGCGCTTTTTGGACCATTTTGGGACGAAAATAGAAACTAAGTCTCAGGCATATTTTTTTGGATCTTCCATGCCAAAAACTTCATAATAACTCAATATGAGGCCACCCAGTAGTTAGATGTGACTTTTCGAGACTGCTGACATCGTTCGAAGTTGGGCCTTTTCTTCTCAGGCTATAGCATTGGCCCTTTTTGGACTGTTTGGGGACGAAAATAGAAAATAAGTCTCGGGCATATTTTTTTTGGCTCTTCCATTCTAAGAAATTCGTAAAAACTCAAAATGAGGCCACCCAGTAGTTAGGCACAAATTTTTGAGACCGCTGACATCGTTCGAAGCTTGGTCCTTTCTTCGTAGGCTATATCATTGGCCCTTTTTGGGACGAAAATAGAAACTTAGCATCGAACATATTTTTTTGGCTCTTCCATGCCAAAAAATTCATAAGGACTCAAAATGAGTCCACCCAGTAGTTAGATGCGAATTTTGGAGGCCGCTGACATCGTTCGAAGTTGGGTCCTTTCTTTGTAAGTTATATCATTGGCCCTTTTTGGACGGTTTAGGGACGAAATTAGAAATTGAGCATCAGACATTTTTTTTGGCTCTTCCATGCCAAACAATTTGTAAGCACTCAAAACAAGGCCACCCAGAAGTTAGATGCAAATTTTTGAGGCTATTGACATTGTTCAAAGTTAGGTTCTTTCTTCGTAGGCTATAATAATTGCCCTTTTTCGCCTTTTTTGGACAAAAATAGAAACTAAATCTCAGGCATATTTCTTTTGACTGTTTCATACCAAAAAATTTGTAAGCACTCAAAATGAGGCCACACAGTAGTTAGATTCAAATTTTCGAGGCCGTTGACATTGTTCAAAGTTGGGTCCTTTCTTCGTAGCCTATAGTGTTGGTCCTTTTTGGATCGTTTTGGGACGAAAATAGAAATTAAGACTCGAGCATATTTTACTTGGCTCTTCCATGCCAAAAATTTCATAAGCACTCAAAATGAGGCCACCTAGTAGTTAGATCCGAATTTTCAAGGCCGCTGACATCGTTCGAAGTTGGGTCCTTTCTTCGTAGGCTATAGCATTAGCCCTTTTTGGACCATTCTGGGACAAAAAAAGAAACTGAGACTCGGACATATTTTTTTTTGCTCTTCTATGTGAAAAACTTCATAAGAACTCAATATGAGGCCACCTAGTAGTTAGATATGAATTTTTGAGGCTGCTGACATCGTTCGAAGTTGGGTGCTTTCTTCGTAGGCTATAGCGTTGGTCATTTTTTGACCGTTTTGGGACGAAAATAGAAAATGAATCTTGGGCATATTTTTTTTGGCTTTTCTAAGTGAAAAACTTCATAAACACTCAAAATAAGGCCACCCAGTAGTTAGATGTAAATTTTTGAGGTCGCTGACATCGTTCGAAGTTGGGTCCATTCTTCGTAGGCTACAACATTGACCCTTTTTGGACCATTTTGGGATGAAAATAGCAACTCAGTCTCGAGCATATTTTTTTTGGCTCTTCTATGTGAAAAACTTTATAAGCACTCAATAAAAGGCCACCCAGTAGTTAGATATCAATTTCTGATGCCGCTGACATCGTTCGAAGTTGGGTCATTTCTTTGTAGGCTATAGCATTGGCCCTTTTTTGATTGTTTTGGGACAAAAATAAAAACTGAGTCATGGGAAGATTTTTTTGGCTCTTCCATGCCAGGAACTTCATAAGCACTTAAAATGAGGCCACCCAGTAGTTAGATGCAAATTTTCGAGGCCGCTGACATCGTTCGAAGTTAGGTAATCTTCGTAGGCTATAACATTGGCCCTTTTTGGACCGTTTTGGGACGAAAATAGCAACTCAGTCTTGGGCATATTTTTTTTGGCTTTTCCATGCCAGGAACTTCATAAGCACATAAAATGAGGCCACCCAATAGTTATATGCGAATTTTCGAGGCCACTGACATCGTTGGAATTTGGGTCCTTTCTTCGTAGGCTATATCATTGTCCCTTTTTGGACCATTTTGGGACAAAAAAGAAACTGAGTCTCGGGCATATTTTTTTTGGCTCTTCTATGTGAAAAACTTCATAAGCACTCAATATGAGGCAACCCATTAGTTAGATATGAATTTTCAAGGCCGCTGACATCGTTCGGAGTTGGTTCCTTTCTTCGTAGGCTATAGCGTTGGCCCTTTTTTGACCGTTTTGGGACGAAAATAGAAAATGAGTCTTGGACATATTTTTTTTGGCTCGTCTATGTGAAAAACTTTATAAGCACTCAAATTGAGGCCACCCAATAGTTAGATGCAAATTTTTGAGGCCGTTGACATCAGTCGAAGTTGGGTCCATTCTTCGTAGGCTATAGCATTAGCCCTTTTTGGACCGTTTTGGGATGAAAATAGCAACTGAGTCTTGGGCATTTTTTTGTTGGCTCTTCTATCTAAAAAACTTTATAAGCACTCAATATAATGCCACCCAGTAGTTAGATGTCAATTTTTGAGGCCGCTGACATCGTTTGAAGTTGGGTCATTTCTTCGTAGGCTATAGCAATGACCTTTTTTTGATCGTTTTGAGATGAAAATAGAAACTGACTCTCGGACATATTTTTTTTGGCTCTTCTATGTGAAAAACTTCATAAGCACCCAATATGAAGCCACACAGTAGTTAGATGTGAATTTTCGAGGCCGCTGACATCGTTCGAAGTTGGGTCCTTTCTTCGTAGGCTATAGCATTGACCCTTTTTTGATCGTTTTGGGATGAAAATAGAAATTGAGTCTCGGGCATATTTTTTTTGGCTCGTCCCAAAATGGTCCAAAAAGGGCCAATGCTATAGCTACTGGTTGGCCTTATTTTGAATGCTCATGATGATTTTGGCATAGAAGAGCCAAACAAAATATGCTCGAGACTCAGTTTCTATTTTCGTCCCATAATGGTCCAAAAAGGGCCAATGCTATAGCCTACGAAGAAAGGACCCAACGTTGAACGATGTTTGTGGCCTCAAAAATTTGTATCTAACTACTGGGTGGCCTCAGTTTGAATGCTTACGAATTTCTTGGAATGGAAGAGCCAAAAAAAATATGCTCGAGACTCAGTTTCTATTTTTGTCCCAAAACGTTTCAGAAAGGGCCAATCCTATCGCCGACGAAGAAAGGACCCAACTTCGAACAATGTCAGCAGCCTCAAAAATTTGCATCTAACTACTGGGTGGTCTCATTTTTAGTGCTTACAAATTTCTAGGAATGGAAGAGCCAATTAAAATAGGCTCGAGACTAAGTTTCTAATTTCGTCCCAAAACGGTCCAAAAAGGGCCAATGCTATAGCCTATGAAGAAAGGACCCAACTTCAAACGATGTCAGCAGCCTCATAAATTCGCATCTAACTATTGGGTGGCCTCATTTTGAGTGCTCATGTTGTTTTTAGCATGGAAGAAAGAAAAAAATATGCTCGAGACTCTGTTTCTATTTTTTTTCCAAAACGGTTCAAAAATGGCCAATGCTATAGCCTATGAACAAAGGACCTAACTTTGAACGATGTCAGCGAACTCGAAAATTCGCATCTAACTACTGTGTGGCCTCATTTTGAGTGCTTACGAAGTTCTTGGCATGGAAGTGCCAAAAAAAATATGCCCGAGACTCAATTTCTAATTTTGTCCGAAAATGGTCCCAAAAACGCCAAGGCTATAGCCTAGGAAGAAAGAAGCCAACTTAGAGGGATGTCGATGGTGTCGGAAATGCAAGTCTAACTACTCTGTGATCTCAGTTTAAGTGCTATTAGAGTTCTTGGCCAAGAAAAGCCAAACAAAGTATGCCCGCGAGTCTGTTTCTATTATCCTCCAAAAGCGGTCCAAAAAGGGCCAATGCTTTAGCCTACAAAGAAAGAACCCAACTTAGAGGGATGTCGACGGTCTTGAAAATGCAGGTGTAACTACTTTGTGGCCTCATTTTAAGTACTATTAGAGTTCTTGGCCAAGAAAAGACAAAGAAAATATGCCCAAGAGTCAGTTTCTATTTTCGTCTAAAAACGATCTAAAAAAGGCCAAGGCTATAGCCTAGGAAGAAAGAACATAACTTAGAGGGATGTCAACGATCTCAAAAATTCAAGTCTAACTACTGGGTGGTCTCATTTAGAGTGTTATTAGAGTTCTTGGCCAAGAAAAGCCAAAAAAATATACCTACGAGTTAGTTTCTAATTTCGTCCTAAAACGGTCCAAAAAGGGCCAAGGGTATAGCCTAAGAAAAAAGAACCCAACTTAGAGGGATGTCGATGGTCTCGATAATGCAAGTCTAAAAAAGTTACTCGAAAGTCAGTTTCTATTTTCGTTCCCAACGGTCCAAAAGGGGTCGAGGCTATAGCCTACGAAGAAAGAACCTAACTTAGAGGGATGTCAACGGTCTCGAAAATGTAAGTCTAGCTACTGGGTGGTCTCATTTTAAGTGCTATTACAGTTCTTGGCCAAAAAAAGCCAAGGGTATAGCCTACGAAGAAAGAACCAACCTTAGAAGGATGTCGACGGTCTCAAAAATGAAAGCCTAACTATGGGGTGGTCTCATTTTGAGTGCTATTAGAGTTCTTGACTAAGAAAATCCAAAAAAAATATGCCCAAGAGTCAGTTTCTATTTTCGTCCCAAAACGATCCAAAAAGGGCCAAGGCTATAGCCTACGAAGAAAGAACCCAACATAGAGGTATGTCGACGTCTCGAAAGAGAAAGTCTAACTACTAGGTGGTATTATTTTTAGTGCTATTAGAGTTCTTGGCCAAGAAAAGCCAAAAAAAATATGCCCGAGAGTCAATTCCTATTTTCGTCCCAATACGGTCCAAAAAGGGCCAAGACTATAGCCTACGAAGAAAGAACCCAACTTAGAGGGATGTCAACAGTCTCGAACATAGAAGTCTAACTACTGAGTAGTCTCATTTTGAGTGCTATTAGAGTTCTTGGCCAAGAAAAGCCAAAAAAATTTGCTCGGGAGTCAGTTTGTATTTTCCTCCCAAAACTGTCCAAAAAGGGCCAAGGCTATAGCCTACAAAGAAATAACCAAACTTAGAGGGATGTGAACAATCTCCAAAATGCAAGTCTAACTACTGGGTGGTCTCATTTCGAATTATATTAGAGTTATTGGCCAAGAAAAGCAAAAAAAAATATGCCCAAGAGTCAATTTCTATTTTCCTTCGAAAATTGTCTAAAAAGGACCGAGACTATAGCCTACGAAGAAAGAACCCAAGTTAAAGGGATGTCGACAGGCTCCAAAGAGCTAGTCCTACTACTGGGTGGTATTATTTTGAATGCAATTAGAGTTCTGGGTAAGGAAAAACCAAAAAAAATATGCCCGAGAGTCAGTTTCTATTTTCGTCCCAAAACGATCCAAAAAGCGCAATGCCTATAGACTACGAAGAAAGAACCCAACTTAGAGGGGTGTCGATGTTCTCGAAAATGCAATTATAACTATTGGGTGGTATTATTTTGAGTGCTATTAGAGTTCTTGGCCAAAAAATGCCAAAAAAAATATGCTCGAGAGTCAGTTTCTATTTTCGTCCCCAAACGATCGAAAAAGGGCCAAGGCTATAGCCTACGAAGAAAGAAACCAACGTAGAGGGATGTCGACGGTCTCAAAAGAGAAAGTCTAACTACTAAGTGGTATTACTTTAAGTTGTATTAGAGTTCTTGGCCAAGAAAAGCCAAAAAAAATATGCCCGAGAGTCAGTTTCTATTTTCGTCCCAAAACGGTCCAAAAAGGGAGAAGGCTATAGCCTACGAAGAAAGAACCCAACTTAGAGTGATGTCGACGGTCTTGAAAATGCAAGTCTAACTATTGAGTGGTCTCATTTTGAGTGCTTTTAGTGTTCTTGGCCAAGAAAAGCCCAAAAAAATATGCCCGAGAGTCAGTTTCTATTTTTTTTCAAAAATGGTCCAAAAAGGGCATAGGCTATAGCCTACGAAGATAGAACCCAACTAAGAGGGATGTCGACGGTCTCGAAAATGCATGTCTAACTACTGGATGGTATTATTTTGAGTCCAATTAGCGTTCTTGGCAAGAAAAAGTGAAAAAAAATATGCCGGAGAGTCAGTTTTTATTTTCGTCCCAAAACGTTCCAACAAGGGCCAACGCTATAGCTTACGAAGGAAGAACCTAACTTAAAGGGATGTCGACGGTCTCGATAGAGCAAGTCTAACTACTGGGTGGTATTATTTTGAGTTCTATTAGATTTCTTGGCCATGAAAAACCAGAAAAAATATACTCGAGAGTCAGTTACTATTCTCGTCACAAAACGGTCCAAAAAGGGCTCAGGGTATTGCCTACGAAGAAAGAACCCCACTTAGAGGGATGTCGATGCTCTAAAAAATGCAAGTATAACATCTGGGTGGTCTTATTTTCAGTGCTATTAGTGTTCCTTGCCAAAAAAAGTCAAAACAAATCTGCCCGAGAAATAATTTCTATTTTTTCCCAAAACAGGCAAAAAAGTGCAAGACTATAGCCGATGAAGAAAGAACCCAACTTAGAAGAATGTCGATGCTCTCGAAAATGCAAGACTAACTACTGGGGGTCTCATTTTGAGTGCTATTAGAGTTCTTGGCCAAGAAAAGCCAACAAAAATATGCCTTAGAGTCAGTTTCTATTTTTTTTCCCAAAATGGTATAAAAAAGGCTAAGGCTATACCTACGAAGAAAGAACCCAACTTAGAGGGATGTCAACGGTCCCGAAAATGCAAGTCTAACTACTGGGTGGTATTATTTTGAGTGCAATTAGAGTTCTTGACAAGTAAAAGCCAAAAAAAATATGCCTGAGATTCAGTTTCTATTTTCGTTCCAAAACGGTCGAAATAGGGCCAAGGATATAGCCTACGAAGAAAGAACCCAACTTAGAGGGATGTCGACGGTTTCGAAAATGCAAGTCTAACTATTGGATGGTATTATTTTGAGTGCAATTAGAGTTATTGGCAAGGAAAACCCAAAAACATATGCCTAAGAGTCAGTTTATATTTTCGTCCCAAAATGGTCCAAAAATGGCAAAAGCTATAGCCTACGAAAAAAGAACCCAACTTAGAGGGACGTCAACGGTCTCAAAAATGCAAGTCGAACTACTTGGTGGTCTAATTTTCAGTGCTATTAGAGTTCTTGGCCAAGAAAAGCCAAAAATATATGCCAGAGAGTCAATTGCTATTTTCGTCCAAAAACGGTCCAAAAAGGGCCAAGACTGTAGCCTACGAAGAAAGAACCAAACTTAGAGGGATGTCGACGGTCTCAAAAGAGAAAGTATAACTACTGGGTGGTATTATTTTGAGTGATATTAGAGTTCTTGTCCATGAAAAGCCAAAAAAAATATGCCCAAGAGTCAGTTTCTATTTTCGTCCCAAAACGATCCAAAAAGGGCTAAGGCTATAGCCTACGAAGAAAGAACAAAACGTAGAGGGACGTCGACGGTCTCTTAAATGACATTCTAACTACTGGCTGGTCTAATTTTGAGTGATATTAGAGTTCTTGGCCATGAAAAGCCAAAAAAAAATATGCCCGAGAGTCAGTTTCTATTTTCATCCCAAAACGGTTCAAAAAGGGCCAAGGCTATAGCCTACAAAGAAAGAACAAAACTTAGAGGGACGTCGACGGTCTTTTAAGTGCCATTCTAACTACTGGGTGGTCTAATTTTGAGTGCTATTAGAGTTCTTGACCAAGAAAATCCAAAAAAAATATGCCCAAGAGTCAGTTTCTATTTTCGTCCCAAAACGATCCAAAAAGGGCCAAGACTATGGCCTACGAAGAAAGAACAAAACTTAGAGGGACACCGATGATCTCTTAAATGCCATTCTAACTACTGGGTGGTCTAATTTTGAGTGCTATTATAGTTCTTGGCCATGAAAAGCCAAAAAAAAATATGCCCGAGAGTCAGTTTCTATTTTCGTCCCAAAACGGTTCAAAAAGGGCCAAGGCTATAGCCTACGAAGAAAGAACCCAACTCAAAGGGATGTCGACGATCTCTTA
This sequence comes from Cucumis variabilis, assembly GCA_037974545.1. NCBI lineage: Eukaryota > Viridiplantae > Streptophyta > Magnoliopsida > Cucurbitales > Cucurbitaceae > Cucumis > Cucumis variabilis. The sequence continues at coordinate 16,810 of JBBPDI010105658.1, forward strand.
AATGCAAGTATAACTACTGGGTGGTCTAATTTTGAGTGCAATTAGAGTTCTTGGCCAGGAAAAGCCAAAAAGAAAATGCTCGAGAGTCAGTTTCTATTTTTGTCCCAAAATGGTCCAAAAATGGGCAAGACTATAGCCTACGAAGAAAGAACCCAACTTAGAGTGACGTCAACAAACTCAAAAATGCAAGTCTAACTACTGGGTAGTCTAATTTTAAGTGCTATTAGAGTACTTGGCCAAGAAAATCCAAAAAAAAATATGCCCTTGAGTCAGTTTCTATTTTCGTCCCAAAACGATCCAAAAAGGGCCAAGACTATGGCCTACGAAGAAAGAACAAAACTTAGAGGGACACCGATGATCTCTTAAATGCCATTCTAACTACTGGGTGGTCTAATTTTGAGTGCTATTATAGTTCTTGGCCATGAAAAGCCAAAAAAAAATATGCCCGAGAGTCAGTTTCTATTTTCGTCCCAAAACGGTTCAAAAAGGGCCAAGGCTATAGCCTACGAAGAAAGAACCCAACTCAAAGGGATGTCGACGATCTCTTAAATGCAAGTATAACTACTGGGTGGTCTAATTTTGAGTGCAATTAGAGTTCTTGGCCAGGAAAAGCCAAAAAGAAAATGCTCGAGAGTCAGTTTCTATTTTTGTCCCAAAATGGTCCAAAAATGGGCAAGACTATAGCCTACGAAGAAAGAACCCAACTTAGAGTGACGTCAACAAACTCAAAAATGCAAGTCTAACTACTGGGTAGTCTAATTTTAAGTGCTATTAGAGTACTTGGCCAAGAAAAGCCAAAAAAAAATATGCCCTTGAGTCAGTTTCTATTTTCGTCCCAAAACGGTCTAAAAAGGGCCAAGGCTATAGCCTACGAAGAAAGAACCCAACTTAGAGGGATGTCGACGGTCACAAAAATGCAAGTCTAACTACTGGGTGGAAATATTTTGAGTGCTATTAGAGTTCTTGGCCAAGAAAAGCCAAAAAAAATATGCCCGAGAGTCAGTTTCTGTTTTCGTCCCAAAATGGTCTAAGAAGGGCCAAGGCTATTGCCTTCGAAGAAAGAACTCAACTTACAGGGACGTCGATGGTCTCTTAAATGCAAGTCTAACTACTGAGTTATCTAATTTTTAGTGCTATTAGAGTTCTTGGCTAAGAAAAGCCAAAAAAAATATGCCCAATAATCAGTTTCTATTGTCGTCCAAAAACGGTCCAAAAATGGCCAAGGCTATAGCCTACGAAGAAAGAACCCAACTTAGAGGGATGTCGACGATCTCAAAAGAGAAAGTCTAACTATTGGATGGAATTATTTTGATTGCTATTAGAGTTCTCAGCCAAGAAAAGCCAAAAAAAAAAATATGCCCGAGAGTCAATTTCTATTTTTATTCCAAAACGGTCTAAAAAGGGCCAAGACTATAGCCTACGAAGAAAGAACCCAACTTAGAGGGATGTCGATGGTCTCGAAAATGTAAGTCTAACTACTGGGTGGTATTATTTTGAGTGCAAGTAGAGTTCTTGGTAAGGAAAAGCCAAAAAAAATATGCCCGAGAGTAAGTTTCTATTTTTGTCCCAAAACGGTCCAAAAAGGGACAAGGCTAGCCTATGAAGAAAGAACCCAATTTATAGGGATGTCGACGGTCTCAAAAGAGCAAGTATATCTAGTGGGTGGTATTATTTTGAGTGCTTTTATAGTTTTTGTCCAAGAAAAGCGAAAAAAAATATGGCCGAGAGTCAGTTTCTATTTTCATCCCAAAACGATCCAAAAAGGGCCAAGGCTATAGCCTACGAAGAAAGAACCCAACTTAGAGGGATGTCGACGGTCTTGAGAATGCAAGTCTAACTACTGGGTGGTATTATATTGAGTGCTATTAGAGTTCTTGACCATGAAAAGTCAAAAAAAATATGCCCGAGAGTCAGTTTCTATTTTCGTCCCAAAACATTCTAAAAATGGCCAAGGTTATGGCCTACAAAGAGAACCTAACGTAGAGGGACCTCGACGATCTTGAAAGAGCAAATCTAACTACTGGGTGGTCTAATTTTGAGTGATATTATAGTTCTTGGCCAAGAAAAGCCAAAAAAAATAGGCCCGAGAGTCAGCTTCTATTTTTTCCCCAAAAAGGTCCACAAAGGGCCAAGGCTATAGCCTACGAAGAAAGAACCCAACTTAGAGGGACCACGACGGTCTCGAAAATGCAAGTCTAACTACTCCATGGGCCCATTTTTAATGCAATTAAAATTTTGGACCAAGAAAAGCCAAAAAAAAGGAGCCCGAGAGTCAGTTTCTATTTTCGTTCCAAATCGGTCTAAAAAGGTCCAAGGCTATAGCCTACGAAGAAAAAACCCAACTTAGAAGGATGTTGACGGTCTTGAAAGAGCAAGTCTAACTATTGAGTGGTATTATTTTGAGTTCCATTAGAGTTCTTGGCCAAGAGAAGCCAAAAAAACAATTTCCGAGAGTCAGTTGTTATTTTCGTCAAAAAATGGCCAAAAATGGCCAAGGCTATAGCGTACGAAAAAAGAACCCAACTTAGAGGGATGTCGACGGTCTCGAAAGAGCAAGTCTAACTATTGGGTGGTATTATTTTGAGTGCTATTAGAATTCTTGGCCAACAAAAGCCAAAAAAAAATATGCCCGAGAGTCAGTTTCTTATTTTCATCCCAAAACAATCCAAAAAGGTCAAAGGCTATAGCCTACGAAGAAAGAACCCAACTTAGAGGGATGTCGACGGTCTAGAAAGAGCAAGTCTAACTACTGGGTGGTATTATATTGAGTGCTATTAGAGTTCTTGACCATGAAAAGTAAAAAAGAATATGCCCGAGAGTCAGTTTCTATTTTCGTCCCAAGACGGTCCAAATAGGGCCAAGGCTATAGCCTATGAAGAAAGAACCCAACTTAGAGGGATGTCGATGGTCCAAAAATAGTGAGTCTAACTATTGGGTGGTATTATTTTGAGTGGTATTAGAGTTATTGGCCAAGAAAAGCCAGAAAAAATATGCCCGAGAGTCAGTTTCTATTTCGTCCCAAAAGGGTCCAAAAAGGGCCAAGGCTATAGCGTACGAATAAAGAACTCAACTTCGAGCGATGTCGACGCACTCGTAAGAGCAAGTTTAACTACTGGATGGTATTATTTTGAGTTCTATTAGAGTTCTTGGCCAAGAAAAGCCAAAACAAATATGCCTGAGAGTCAATTTCTATTTTCGCCCCAAAACGGTCCACAAAGGGCCAAGACTATAGCCTACGAAGAAAGAACCCAACTTAGAGGGACCTCGATGGTCTCAAAAATGCAAATCTAACTACTGCATGGGCTCATTTTTAGTGCAATTACAGTTCTTGGCCAAGAAAAGACAAGAAAAAGGAGCCCGAGCGTCAGTTTCTATTTTCGTTCCAAATCGGTCTAAAAAGGTCCAAGGCTATATCCTACGAAGAAAGAACCCAACTTAGAGGGATGTTGATGGTCTCGAAATAGCAAGTCTAACTACTGGATGGTATTATTTTGAGTGCTATTAGAGTTCTTGGCCAAGAAAAGCCAAAAAAAATATGCCCAAGAGTCGGTTTCTTTTTTTGTTAACAAACGGGCCAAAAATGGCCAAGGCTATTGCCTACAAAGAAAGAACCCAACTTAGAGGAATGTCAACGGTCTAGAAAGAGCAAGTCTAACTACTGGGTGGTATTATTTTGAGTGCTATTAGAGTTCTTGATCATGAAAAGCCAAAAAAAATATGCCCAAGAGTCAGTTTCTATTTTCGTTCGAAAATGGTCCAAAAAGGGACAAGGCTATAGCCTACGAAGAAAGAACCCAACTTAGAGGGATGTCGACGGTCTCTAAAGAGAAAGTCTAACTACTGGATGGTATTATTTTGAGTGCTGTTAGAGTTCTTGGCCAAGAAAAGCTAAAAGAAATATGCTCGAGAGTCAGTTTCAATTTTTGTCCCAAAACCATGCAAAAAGGGCCAAGGCTATAGCTTATGAAGAAAGAACCAAACTTAGAGGGACGTCGACGGTCTCCTATATGCAAGTCTAACTACTGGGTGGTCTAATTTTTAGTGCTATTAGAGTTCTAGGCCAAGAAAAGCCAAAAAATATGTCTGAGAGTCAGTTTCTATTTTAGTCCCAAAACGGTCCAAAAAGGACCAAGGCTATAGCCTACGAAGAAAGAACCCAACTTAGAGGGACGTTGATGGTCTCGAAAGAGCAAGTCTAACTACTAGGTGGTAATATTTTGCATGCAATTAGAGTTTGTGGCAAGTAAAAGCCAAAAAAATATACCCAAGAGTCAGTTTCTACTTTCGTCCAAAAACAGTCCAAAAATGGCAAATGCTATAGCCTACGAAGAAAGAACCCAACTTAGAGGGATGTCGAAGTTCTTGAAAGAGCAAGTCTAACTACTGTGTGGTATTATTTTGAGTGCTATTAGAGTTCTAGGCCAAGAAAAGCAAAAAAAATATGCCCGAGAGTCAGTTTCTATTTTCATTTGAAAACGGTCGAAAATGGGCCAAGGCTATAGCTTAGGAAGAAAGAACCCAACTTAGAGGGATGTCGACGGTGTCGAAAGAGCAAGTCTAACTATTTGGTGCTATTATTTTGAGTGCTATTAGAGTTCTTTGATAAGAAAAGCCAAAAAAAATATGTCCGAGAGTCACTTTCTATTTTTGTCCCAAAACGGTCCAAAAAGGGCCAAGGCGGGCCTACGAAGAAAGTACCCAAATTAGAGGGACGTCGGCGGTCTGAAAAATGCAAGTCTAAGTACTGGGTGGTATTATTTTGAGTGATATTAGTGTTCTTGGCCAAGAAAAGCAAAAAAAATATGCCCGCGAGTCAGTTTCTCTTTTCGTCTCAAAACGCTGAAAAAAGGGCCAAGGCTATAGCCTACGAAGAAAGAACCCAACTTAGAGGGGTGTTGACGGTCTCAAAAATTCAAGTCTAACTATTGGGTGGTCTAATTTTGAGTGCTATTAGAGTTCTTGGCCAAGAAAAGCCAAAAAATATGCCCGAGAGTCAGTTTCTATTTTCGTCGAAAAATAATCCAAAAATGGCCAAGGTTATAGCCTACGAAGAAAGAACCCAACTTAGAAGGATGCCGACGATCTCGAAAGGGCAAGTCTAATTATTGGGTGGTATTATTTTGAGTGCAATTAGAGTTCTTGTAAAGGAAATGACAAAAAAAATATGCCCGAGAGTCAGTTTCTATTTTCGTCCCAAAATGGTCCAAAAATGGCCAAGGGTAAAGCCAACAAAGAAAGAACCCAGTTTAGAGAGATGTCAACGGTCTCAAAAATGCAAGTCTAACTACTAGGTGGTCTCCTTTTGAGTGTTATTAGTGTTCTTGGCCAGGAAAAGCCAAAAAAATATGCCCGAGAGTCAGTTTCCATTTTCGTCCAAAAACGGTCCAAAAATGGCCAAGGCTATAGCCTATGAAGAAAGAACCCAACTTAGAGGGATGTCGACGGTCTCGAAAGAGCAAGTCTAACTACTGGATGGTATTATTTTGAGTGCTATTAGAGTTTTTGGCCAAGAAAAGCCAAAAAAAATATGCCTGAGAGTCAGTTTCTATTTTCGTCGCAAAACGGTCCAAAAAGGGCCAAGACTATAGCCTACGACGAAAGAACCCAACTTAGAGGGATTTCACCAGTCTCGAAAGAGCAAGTCTAACTACTAGGTGGTATTATTTTAAGTGCTATTAGAGTTCTTGGCCATGAAAAGCCACAAAAAATATGGCCGGGAGTCAGTTTCTATTTTCGTCCCAAAATGGTCCAAAAAGGGCCAAGGCATTAGGCTACGAAGAAAGAACCCAACTTAGAGCGATGTCGAAGGTCTCGAAAATGCAAGTCTAACTACTAGGTGATATTATTTTGAGTGCAATTAGTGTTTTTGGCAAAGAAAAGCCAAAAAAAAATATGCCCGAGAGTCAGTTTCTATTTTTGTCGCAAAACGGTCCAAAAAGGGCTAAGGCTATAGCCTACGACGAAAGAACCCAACTTAGAGGGATTTCACCAGTCTAGAAAATGCAAGTTTAACTACTCAGTGGTATTATTTTGAGTGCTATTATAGTTCTTGGACAAGAAAAACCAAAACAATATGCCCGAGAGTCAGTTTCTATTTTTGTCCAAAAACGATCCAAAAAGAGCCAAAGCTATAGCCTACGAAGAAAGAACCCAACTTAGAGGGATGTAGACGGTCTCAAAAGAGCAAGTATAACAATTGGGTGGTATTATTTTGAGTGCATTTAGAGTTCTCGGCAAGTAAAAGCCAAGAAAAATATACCCAAGAGTCAGTTTCTATTTTCGTCCCAAAAAGGGTCATAAAGGGCCAAGGCTATAGCCTAAGAACAAAGAACCCAACTTAAAGGGTCCTTGACGGTCATGAAAATGCAAGTCTAACTACTGGGTGGTCTAATTTTGAGTGCTGTTAGAGTTCTTGGTGAAGAAAAGCAAAAAAAAAAATATTCTCGAGTGTCTGTTTCTATTTTTGTCCCAAAACGGTTCAAAAAGAGCCAAGGCTATAGCCTACGAAGAAAGAACCTAACATAGAGGGACGTCGACGGTCTCGAAAATGAAACTCTAACTACTGGGTGGTCAAATTTTGAGAGTTATTAGAGTTCTTGGTTAAGAAAAGCCAAAAAAATATTTCCAAGAGTCAGTTTCTATTTTCGTCCCAAAACGGTCCAAAAAGGACTAAGGCTATAGTCTACAAAGAAAGAACCCAACTTAGAGCGATGTCGACGGTCTTGAAAATGCAAGTATAACTAATGGGTGGTATTATTTTGAGTGCAATTAGAGTTATAGGCAAGGAAAACCTAAAGAAAAATATGCCCGAGAGTCAATTTCTATTTTCGTCCCCAAATGGTCCAAAAAGGGCAAAGGCTATAGCCTACGAAGAAAGAACCCAACTTAGAGGGATGTCGATGATCTCGAAAGAGCAAGTCTAACTACTGAGTAGTATTATTTTGAGTGTTATTAGAGTTCTTGTTCAAGAAAAACCAAAAAAAAATATGCCCGGAGTCAATTTCTATTTTCATCCCAAAACGGTGCAAAAAGGGCCAAGGTTATAGCCTACGAAGAAAGAGCCCAACTTAAACGGATGTCGACGATCTCGAAAATGCAAGGCTATCTACTGGTTTGTCTAATTTTGAGTGGTATTAGAGTTCTTTTCCAAGAAAAGTCAAAAAAAATATGCCCAAGGGTGGTCTAATTTTGAGTGCTATTAGAGTTCTTGGCCATGCAAAGCCAAAATAATATGCCCGAGAGTCAGTTTCTATTTTTGTCCCAAAACAGTCCAAAAAGGGCCAAAGCTATAGCCTACGAAGAAAGAACCAAACGTAGAAGGACGTTGACGGTCTCGAAAATGTAAGTCTAACTACTTGGTGGTCTAATTTCGAGTGCTATTAGAGTTCTTGGCCAAGAAAAGCCAAAAAAAAATATGCCTGGGAGTCAGTTTCTATTTTCGTCCTAAAACGGTCCCAAAAGGACCAAGGCTATAGCCTATGAAGAAAAAACCCAACTTAGAGCGATGTTGACAGTCTCAAAAATGCAAGTTTAACTACTGGGTGGTATTATTTTGAGTGCAAATAGAGTTCTTGGCAAGAAAAAGAAAAAAAAAAATATACCCGAGAGTCAGTTTCTATTTTCGTCCCAAAACGGTTCAAAAAGGGCCAAGGCTATAGCCTACGAAGAAAGAACCAAACTTAGAGGGATGTTGATGGTCCCAAAAGTGCAAGTCTAACTACTGGATGGTATTATTTTGAGTGCTATTAGAGTTCTTTGCCAAGAAAAGCCAAAAAAAATATGTCTGAGAGTCATTTTCTATTTTCATCCCAAAACGATCCAAAAAGGGCCAAGGCTATAGCGTACGAAGAAAGAACTCAACTTAGAGGGACGTTGACGATTTCAAAAATGCAATAATAACTACTGGGTGGTCTAATTTTGAGTGCTATTAGAGTTCTTGTCAAAGAAAAAACAAAAAAACATGCCCGAGAGTCAATTTCTATTTTTGTCCCAAAATGGTTCAAAAAAGGCCAAGGCTATAGCCTACGAAGAAAGAACCCAACTTAGAGGGATGTCGACGGTCCCAAAAGAGCGAGCCTAACTACTGGATGGTATTATTTTGAGTTCTATTAGAGTTCTTGCCCAAGAAAAGCCAAAAAAAATATGCCCGAGAGTCATTTTCTATTTTCATTCCAAAACGATCCAAAAAGGGCCAAGGCTATAGCGTACGAAGAAAGAACTCAACTTAGAGGGACGTTGACGGTTTCAAAAATGAAAGTATAACTACTGGGTGGTCTAATTTTGAGTGCTATTAGAGTTCTTGTCCAAGAAAAGCAAAAAAAAATATGCCTGAGAGTCAGTTTTTATTTTAGTCCCAAAACGGTTCAAAAAGGGCCAATGTTATACACTAGGAAGAAAGTAGCCAATTTAGAACGATGTATACAGTCTCAAAAATTCACATATAACTGCTGGGTGTTTTTATTTTGAGTGGTTTTAATGTTTTTGGCCATGAAAAGACAAAAAAAATATGCTCGAGAGTCAGTTTTAATTTTTGTCCCAAAACGGTCCAAAAAGGGCCAATGTTATACCCTAGAAAGAAAGGAGCCAATTTAGAACGATGTATACGATCTCGAAAAGTCACATCTAACTACTGGGTGGTCTTACTTTGACTGGTTTTAATGTTTTTGGCCAAGAAAAGACAAAAAAAATATGCCCGAGAATCAGTTTTAATTTTCGTCCCAAAACGGTCCAAAAAGAGCCAATGTTATACCCTAGGAAAAAAGGAGCTAATTTAGAATGATGTATATGGTCTCAAAAATTCACATCTTACTGCTGGGTGGTCTTATTTTGAGTGGTTTTAATATTTTTGGCCAAGAAAAGACAAAAAAAATATGCACAAGTGTCAGTTTTAATTTTCATACCAAAACGGTCCAAAAATGGCCAATGTTATACCCTAGGAAGAAAAGAGCCAATTTAGAA
>JBBPDI010105659.1:0-10127 GCA_037974545.1 Cucumis variabilis
AATGAGTTGACTTTCTTAACCCTCATATCTTATTATTTGGTCAAATTCTAGTTTTAAGTGAATCATGGTTTTTCAAGCTCATTCTTCATATGTTATTATTGTATTATAAGAGGTTTTCATTAAATTCTTCCATTTTCAAATTTATATCTTTACTGCATAATATAATTTAAACTTCAATTAATTTTGTATCTGCTTGAAGATTCTTGACTATTCAATTTTTGACATTTTAAGATTTTTTCGTATATATTGATATAAAATGAAAATTAAGAATAAAGATTTCACTGCAATATTAATTTTTTTTTACAATAGATTCGTTTAACTTTAGTAAATGAAATTTTTATTAATTTTCAATTTTTCATAGGATAGGCTTAAATATATATTAATTTCAATAATTACCTGAATTTATTTTATCAAATAATAACTATGAATGCAATAAATGTAAATGTATTCAAACAATGTATTGGTATAAAAGCAGCATCAAACAATCAATTAATTTAGTACCAAAAGTACTTTCTTATATCACGTGAAAATTTTGCAGTTATGACTAAAAGATAAAACATAACTGTAAACCAACTAGAATCAATTCTTCAAGTTCTCGTTTCAATATTGTTACGCTAAAATTGTTTGGAATGATTAATATTGTACAGATTTATAATTAAAGTTTCAATTGAAAATTAATAATAATAATAATAATAATTAATTATTATTATTGTATTAAAGAAAAAAAGCTTTTGGGAAAATAGGATTTTGATGTGGTGGAGTTATTCTTTCCGAGAAGAAAAAAAAATCTAGTTTTTTTTCTTTGAGCAAAAGTTTTTCTTTGATTCCATTCCTGACTTCTGTGAGTGTACCCTTGAGTTGAGAAGTTGTATTAACCTTGAGGAGCAACTAGCATATGGGATTTAGCACCGAGGTTAAATTTTGCTTTCAAGAGAGTGGTTCAACACAACATAACAATCGACATTTCTTTCCAACAAAAGCCAAATCTCCAATCCATTTCAAAGAAGACTAATGAACTTATATTACACGTGTGAAAGAAATCAAAGACAAATCCATTCCAAAGAAGACTAATGAATCCATTAATACTTGGTTGTTAATGATGAGGATTTTCTGATTTACCCTCTAATGGTCTTCATGTCGAATACAATATATTTCGTACATCCACGAGAACTCGATCTTAACCGATAGCTGTTGGTGACACTACAACAAAAATGGTCTACGACGACAGTTATTTTCTCTCACAAATAAAATATGTGACAGTTATTTACAGTCATAGTATCGAAAGTCATGAAAAGTACTTCCATGATAGTTTTCGAAAACTGTCGCAATAAGTTTTTTCATGATAGAAAATAAATGTCATTAATTACTATTTTATGACAACAAATAACTGTCACATTTTATATTATGACAACAAACAACTGTCATCATTTGCGTATTAACGACAGTTAAAAAAATGTCGCAAATTCGTTTATTATGACATTTTTTAAATGTCAAGGATATGCAAATCATGACAGTTTCCCTGCATCCCCTGCGACCTGACGACATCATTACTTTCCTTAAAGGCTTATCAGAGTGAAAGTGCACACTTAACTTTGATGTTCCTATGATCGAGCAACCGAAAAGGAAGATGCACCTTGTTGGTATAGGCATTAAATTTTAATTCTTTTAAGTCTTTCTTAACATTACTTTCATGTCTTCAGGATCCCTCTCATTTAGATGTGATATCGGTTCATTCATGTCTCTCTCCTAATCTCAGGCGTTCTACGCCCACCAACTTTCGCTTGGTTCGTCCCCGAACCAAATCTTACTGGGAGAGGTTCCTCTCTGATACCATTTCTAAAGCTCCAGGCCCAACTCTTCGAACTAAGCTGTGTTCATTACTTTAATACAAAAGCACTTCTTTTAAACATGAGAGTTTATAAAATCCATTAAAATCAATAAATTACATCAAATAAATCTTTATTCAGGCCCTATTTCAAACAAAATCAAAGGTTCGAAAGTATTATTTATGAAATCATGAAATAAACTATCGTGCTAAACATGAAATTCATTGTAGTCACAACTGCTACAGCAAAACAAAAGAAAACTATAAGCGGAAGCTATTTTTAAGAAAATTTCCCCTATAGCGATCACGTCTCCTTCTTGTCCCTCGTCTGTCTGCATCCTTTATTAACTTTGCCTGAAAAAACATTAAACATAAAAAGGTGAGTACAAACATACTCAGTAAGAGACCCACTACTGGTCCCGTTAGGGGAAAAATTAAACTATTAACTTCCTAATGGGGTACCCTGCACAGTCTCAATCTTGTGATCCCGTAGGATACACATAATCAGTCTAACGTCCCGAAAGATGCACATATTAGTCTAGTACTCTACAGAAGCACGTATCAGTCTAGTGCTCCCGAAGGATACACATAACAGTCTAGTGTTCTGCAGAAACACATATCAGTCTAGTGCTTCCGAAGGCTACACATAAAACTGGTGACCCCGTAGGACATCTGCAAGGTAAACTACCCAATAAGAAACCAACAAATTTTTCCCTCAGTCCCTTTCAAACATCTTATTCTTCTTTAACCCAAAGTCAGTCAGAAACATATCAACACCATAGTCTAACAAGTCAAATGAAAATAACATCCCCTCTGTTCACAAGAACACAGTCACACTTTGGTATAGCTTACACCCAGATTAGACAACCGCCAACAAGTTCACTACCACACTTCACATAAGCAACATCTACAAATTCTGTAATTTCAACATCCATAGGTATATATATATATATAGTTCCGATCCAACACAGCATATATTCGATCTCAAATCTACTTCAATATATACATATCAAATCTGACATCCATCCTCTTTCAACATCCAATAAGTATATATATACATATAGTTCCAGTCAATCACAACATACATTCGATCTCAAGTCTACCTCAACATATATACATATCATCTCTGACATTTATCCTCAGTTTAGAGACACACATACAATAGACATATCCTACTTTATAGGATTTCAACATCCATATGCATATATATATATATATATATATTTCCAGTCAATCACAATATACATTCAACATCAAGTCCACATCAATCCATGCGCATATGTCATAACCGACATCCTTTCTCAGTTCAAATATAACCATACAGTCAATCAACTCAAACTATAAATGAGTCCAGTAGAAAGTCCCTTACCTTAATTTTTACTCTAACCCCTTGATTGAGTCTACGTTGCCAAAACAACCATGATTGAATCTACGTTTGCCAAAACAACCTAAACATATGTAAATAGCAATCCAATCAATTTCACCTACTCAATTTGCTTATACACATTTTCCACCACTTACCCAAAAGGTGGAGATTTGAACCGTGTACCTAACTCGCTTGAGAATCAAGGGATTTAGGTTCTATCCACGAAACAATACCTTCAAGAAACACCATTTCAACTAGTTAACCAACATAACGACTCCATATTTTTACAGTGCGGAAACAAGAATCCCAAATATTCAGTCTTACCATAACTCACAACAAGGCAGTAGCAACGGCGATCGAACCCAAACAAACGACAAAATAGGACTGATAGCTAAATTGGAGAAGGGCTCGTCTTGGTTCTCGGCTGTGGGAAGTAGCACGCGGCTGCCTTGGGTGGCTCGACCGACTGATACGACAGAGACCGGCGCAGAAAAAATTTGATGGAGGCGTGACGGAAATGAGTCACGGTGGAGATCAGATCGGCTGGGTTTTCATCGGGAAGGGATGGCCGGAGGAGACAAATCGGAAGTGGGGTGGACGTCCCAGCAGCTTGGATCTACACGGCTACAGGTTTCATCGTCGACCAACGATGGGGTTAGGGTGCGGCTGCTCGACGAATGGAAGAGGAAGATTGGGGATGGCAGCCGGTGGCACGACAGATAGAAAGAGAGGAAGATTGGACAAAAAATTTCAGGGGGGGTTTGCTGGACGCGGGGAAGAAGAAAGAGAAAAAATAAATTTTCCTTTTTTTTTTAAATATAATAATAATAATATAATAATAATATTAATAATAATAATATATTATTACTATTATTATTATTACCTTTCCAAATTGTTTTTTTTTTCCTCCACTTCTTTTCCTTTCCATTCAATAATTTTCCTTCTAAGCCAAAAGGAACAAAATATACCCAAATCAATTCAAAATTCTAAAATTGAGGCAATTTGATTAAAATTGATTACCTTAGAGTTCAGGGTGTTACAAAGATAAGTCCAAAATGGTAAGTCAAACCGCCAACTAACCTCTCTAGCCTTGTCGCAAACCTCCGAATGCATGGTCATGCTCAAAATAACCTCTAAGGCCATGTCTTCTCGCCAATCTCAAACACCTAACAAACCTTTAAGCTCTTCTTGCCTAGCAAAGCCAATTCGATAAGCCCATTAGAGGTTATCTTAACCTTCTTGGCCACACATAACACTACAACCTTGCCACCTAGCATACCTTCTTCTCCCCGAAACAACTCTTTTAGAGGTTATTCTTCTTCATTTGACTGTCCACCAAGACCAAAACACCTACAATATGGACTTAGCTAAAATTTTCCTTCTTCCAACATAACTTCTCTTTAGTTTTAAACCATAACTACTTAGTCTCCCTTCTTTCCACTTATCTTGACAAACTTACAACATCACTTCTCAAGCTCACTTTCTTATCTTAGCCTCACCTAAACTAATCCTTTCAAGCTTTTGAGAAGATCCAAGTTTAATAGGGTCTGGGGTTTACATAATTTGTGATTTATGTTTTTGAAAGAGGCATTGTGAACCTCTTTATCACTGTTACGACCCAACTATTATAAAACTAGTTGAGATCATTACTTTAACCCAATGACACTTTAAAGTCCAAACCAAAACAAATCTAAAAAAAATCCATCTATGAGAGACCAAATCAAATAGTTAAAATACAAAAGATTGTAAAATCTATTACTAAAATGAATATCAAAGAAAATTTAGTTCGAGCTCTATTTCAAATAAAAATAAAACTCATCACAATCAACAAAACGTGAAAACAAGTAAAACATTAAGCAGAAGCATTTGAAAGATTTCCATACGGCATTCACGAGTCCTCGTGTCACACTTTGCCCTGTGCACAACCTTGCTCACCATGCAAGACACGACATGACTTGAGTATCTTGATGCATTTAAACGTTAAAACACTCAGTCTTAAGGTCCTTAAGCTCTGCTTAATCGCTTATTCTTCTTAAACTTAAATAATACACTTTAGACAATATAAACACTTAACACAGAGAAGTAAACCAAACCAAAACTTTAATTAAGTTTAAATAAGGTGTTTTACAACACTTAATACAAATTACATAATTACCACTCTTAAGCATAGAAAGTAAAACGCCTGGAAGTTCTTTTCACCTAGCAAGCCCTTCACTTCTTCACTACTTGGCCTTAACACCTGATTCCTGGAAGATGGAATTTTTGAAAACGTAAGTCAACAGAATCAATGAGGTTTTAAGAAAACGTTTTTGCAAAATACTTTTTTGTAAATATCATTTCGCCAAACATATCAAATCATATAAATTCATCTTTTCATATAAACATATCATTTCGCACAAATATTTCATCTCGCATAAACACACATTAGTTACCAAACATTCCTTTCATCAAGGATCCCAAATCATTCTTAACACTAAGTCTTATCACTTTTGCATTTAGACTACTGTACTAACAGCATCCAAGAATATACAGATTTGTCCTTATTGCACAGGCCGAGATGCAATGCACATCTTTTATACATTGTCCCGCCTCAGTTCACCATGTTGCCTCTTTCACCCCATGGTGACCTTTACTCTTTATGTGCACATAATAGTTAGCAACATTGATAGGATGTAACTAATGGTTTGAACATAATTTGTAACAAGTAATGCTTTCAAAACATAAAACATACTTTAAAACAAATAGGCTATTCGTATAAATTGCTTTTTAGGAATTATCTGAATAGAAACCATTAACTCAAATCAAATAAGAACTTATAAGGAAAACTTTAACATAAACATATTAAAAGACTTTCGTTGTTAATTGTTTTACGTTTCCATGTCCTCTTCTTCTCGTGTAGACAAAATGACAACACCTAAACACTTCAACTTTTCTCTTCAAATTCTCAGAATAATCATGTCACAACCTACCCCAAGCACCTGCTTGTTGGGCCCAAGATGTGGCATGATGTCAACTAAAACCGCTGACCTACGGTACAACCTCAACTGACACATGACATGGAAACGTAAAACAATTAACAGCGAAGGTCTTTAACTTGCAATACTTTAACCGTAGTGTGACCCATTTGAAATTTCTTTTTTGATATACCAAATGAAGAATATATTAATCATAAAAGTTTAAACTCTTGAATACACACAACAATGCTTTAGAGTAAAACTAATTTTTTCATGAAACAAAAAGAAATTGGTCTGGCAGTAGTATGTTCAGCACGCGAAGATCAACAATTTATACCTGGATAGAGAAAAAACATTGTTGGAAGAGTAAGTCGAAAGACATAGTAAGCAATGATTTTATAAAACATGTTTTGATAAGCATTGTAGTGTAAAGCTAAAGTTTAAATACATTTATCAGTAAACAATCATAACATTAAACTTCAACATTTGCACAGCTTTTCAAAAACAGCTCTTCATAGCCACGGGCACTATTTACCCCTTCATCTGAAGACAAAACAATCGATGGATAGATAACCCTCCTCCTTTAAGGCATAAAAAAATATACCCTTCTTGATGGCCCATAAACTATAAGTTCATCAACCCTACCATCAGTACGGAGTTAACCACATGTATACAATAAGTCTCATGAAATATTTGAGCATGGATAAAAACATTTGAAAACATGAAATATTTCTTTAAAAGTATTGAAACATTTCCTTGAAATCATGAATTCATAACGTGGCTTAGAAACAACATTTCAGTAAACATTTATCAATAGCATAGCTTGCTTAAGAACTTGAGATCATGTTTAATAATTCATTTTACGAGCTATTGCTTGGAAAACTTGAAAACATGTTTGATAAATACTTTAGAAATCATGGTGTTACTCACAAGCTATTGCTTGTAGAGCTTGAAAAACATGTTTAACAATATCATTTAGAAATCGACGTGTTACTCATAATCACTTTAATATAGACTTAGTTGTAAAACTCCTCCTAATCCTCCTTGTCCTAAAATTATTCCTATTTAATATTTAATTAATTCCTTGAACATGAAAAGATTCAAAACTTCCTTCAACATTTTAAAAAATATCAAGATAGCCCAAAACAACTTTAAAATAGCACAGTCGCGCCCATTCACATGGTGAATGGGGGTGGCAGCGTGCGCAACATGCTAACCTTGCAATGAGATTGCCACACGCATTCTTGCCACCTACCTTGTGCACCCATCGCGTGCTTTGTGTGCATTGGTGCTCCCCACACACAATGTGTTGCACTAACCTCTTAAGGTAGGGTAATGCGTGCACACACAACCTGAGTGGATGTCTTTTTGCTCGACTGTGTCATGGCCTTGTCATGTGCGTGTAACCTGACTCAAAATAACCTTTAAACCAAAAACACACGGCCATCTTGCCCATACATGTACGACTTAGGCCACTACCCAGAAGACCGTTTAACTTCTAAAATCATGACCCATCTTTAAAAAATCATAAATTAAAATCAATAACTCTTTTAACAAAACTTCCTTCTACAAAGTTGCTCTAAGTTGTCTTTGATTTCTTAACTCAAATTTGTGAAAGAAAATGCCAAGTAAAAGGAAGTGCACCTTGCGCAAATTCTCTTGGAAAATGACCTTTTCACCTTTGCTCAACCAAAACGCCAAACCTTTTGAATCTAAAATGTACAGCAACCCTCTCTTACAAACTAGACTCAATTTTTAATCTTTTAAGACCAATTTGAGTGATTTTGGACAAGTAAGTTGTGAGAAATTCAATACTGAAGTGAGCCTATTTACTGAGTCCCTTCCATGCGATTCAGTTGACACTTAATCTTGATTAGACTTGCCTCTTAAGCCCGTGTTTACACCTCAACAACTCCTTCACGTCCTCCTTGGCCGCAAAAATGCATGATGACATGGTTAAACACACATGGATTTACTTTTAATCGATTGCTCAAAGCATGCCACAAACTTGATCCAAACGCATATCTAACCTCTTTGGCCTTCCTCGCATTGTTTGGCCGCATAATCTCTTAACACCTAGCCTTCCTCACATGAACAACCTCTCATGGACAACCTTCAAACACTAAGCCAAATTGCCAACTAACCTCTCTAGCCTTGCCCAAACCATCAAATGCATTGTCATACCTTCCTTACCTAGCCTCTCATCACCAACCTAACTTCTATGCCATGCTCCTCGCCAACCTAAATGCCTAGCAAGCCTCTCAAGGTATCCTTCTGGCCTAGACTTCAGCCAAACTCCAATGCTTAAGGTTTTATTTGATCTTCTCGGCCACACATCAAAACGTAAGATAACCTTTATCTTCTCCTCTCTTCTCACCTAGCATGCATTCTACATGTCCAAACTAACCTCTTTAGAGGTTGCTTTCCTTTTTTTTCCCATCCAAACCATTCCAAAATAACCTTTAAATGCAAATATTCAACACTTTCTCCTACCCTTGACCAACTTACTAATTTCCAAGGGTTTAAGAAATTTTGAGGTTTCACAAATCATCCTTAACATTCTGATCTCCTCTTCTATTTATACTACCTAGAAAACAGATTAGTCATCTCTAATGATCTCATAATAACTTGCCAGCTCCTGCTTTCAACTTTACACGTGTAAGCTTAATATTTTACTTAACCATGCTAGGCTCTTAATCTTACACATTAACCCATGTCAAATCAGATTTCATATATTCTCGCCTAGTCCTTCATCTCGTGAAACACCTTATTCACATGAAAACACAACTTAAAAAATCTTGTCACATAATCTTTCTCACGGTCTAACCAACCTCTTCTCGCATAGACCACCCAAAACACCTTTTTCAAAACACTTAGTCAAATTTTATTTCTTATCTTAATTACGGGTCTTAACTACAGGTCACAAGTATGGGGTCTTACATCTTGTCCCTTGCCTATCTGCCTCTCATATTACCCACTTTATCGACAAAAGTTAAGCTAAAAAAGGGCGAGTATAAAATTATACCTAATAAGAGACCCACTATTAGTCCCGTTAGGGATAAACTGTTAACTTCCTATTACAAAGTACCCTGCATCACAACAGCATTGTGATTCTGTAGAATATACATCAATCAGTCCAGTGATCCAGTAGGGTTCACTTAATTAATCTAGTGATCCCATAGGATTCACCTAATTAGTCTAGTGATCCTATAGTACTAACATAATCAGTATAGTGATCAAATAGGAACAAAATATATGGTGATCCCATAGGAAATCGTGCCTCTAATGTACATTATCCAATAGCTAAAGCTAACAGTGTCACACCCTGCCCCAAATGCAACTTCTTGCGACCAGATGAGGGTTTTTCGTCTAGACACCCATCGCGTACCTCTCTACAAGATGACGTGTTGAACGCCTATTAAGCGAAACAACTTCTTAACTTGTCTTTTTGCGAACCCTTGCCTCGAACTTAGACTTTCTTATCGAACTTAGCCCTTGCCTTAATACTAATCCTAAAATGAATTAGTCATCCTTAAACTCTTAATAATTTGTCAGCTCCTACTCTTAGTAGTGCACGTGAAAGCTTAATATTTAACTTAGCTTAACCATCCTTAGCTTAAACTTCTACATGTACTCCCTTAAGTAAACTTAGGAAATTTTTTAGAAGTTTCCTTACTCCTTCTTGCCTAATATTTAGTTTGTGAAAACTCAACCCACGATCTAAGCTTCCTCGCCTTCTCTTTATCTTGCAAGAAGCCCTAAACACATGTGAGTGAGGATAAAGCATGCAGAAAGAACTTGTATTGGTTTGTCGGGACTACTTTCACTCTAATACGCCTTTAAGACAAGTAAGGACAATGATGCCAATTCACAAGGGATGTAGTGAACACTACAAGAAATAACATATACGATAGCTAACGAAAAAGGCTATAATAGACTTTTTATAGCATTTTTCGAAAGTCCTGACAGCCCATGTTATTAA
>JBBPDI010105665.1:0-10125 GCA_037974545.1 Cucumis variabilis
CCCCTTACCCAACTGAGCAATTGGTGAATTCTCTCAGGACTCCCATGAACAAGGACCAAGGTTTGAGTATGGGAATTGGTGAATTCTGCCAATAGACTTGTTAGAGCCACTTGAAAAGTGCTTATCTCCGCTCTCCTCCCTTCTAATGCTAATATCCCATTCTTTGTTCTCGAAGATATGTCTCTAACCCAAGTCTTATAAATCTCGTTGCGCTCCAATCAAAAGAATGTTTTAAATCCACGTGTTTGTTACATCCACAAATAACGTAATACATTGTGTTTTAGTTACTCCTTAGACATGTTTGATAAACTTTAATTAAAGCACAAGGACAATAGTTACTAAATTGAAATCTTTGATTCCTTGTAGAAATCTTTGATTCCTTGTAACACACACACCAAGCCTCTTTGAGATGGTTGTAAAAAGATCATAAGTTTATGTAAATGTTTTTTTGTTTTTGTAGAACAAGAAAAATGAATAGCACAGAGAGAGCATTAGCGGTGGGGGCTGCTGCAGCTTCCATATATTCAACTTGCAACTTTCTCTTCTCAGAGAATGTATCCTGTTTCTGATTTTTTTTTTCTTTTTGGCTAATTTCTAGATTTTGTAAGCCTTAAATGTGCAAAATGCTGCTGTGGTATAGTGAATAGGTTTTTTGTCCTTTTTAATCCTTTAAAGGCTGTTCTGAGAAGGATAAAGAAAAAAAAGTGTAGTTTTTGAGTTTGCAACATAAAAATCAAGAGGCATTAGTTTCACAGCCTTCAGAGACTATTGGCATTCTTGTTTCTCTTTTTAATCCTTTTCTCCCCACTGCTCCTTTGCTAACTTATTGGAGGTATATTATTGAGAAATGCTTTCCTTTTTTACTCATGAATTTATGTATGACGTTACTCATTTTGAACAGAATACAATAAGGTGACAGATTTTAGGTGGGAAATTGTCAGAAATGACATGGATAAGGTTTTGACTAGTACCATTTTTTAAAAATGGTTGAAACTGAGATTGAGATTTCACTAAAATATTAAAATCTTTTCAAATCTGAACTAATTTTTTCTTGCAACAAATCTTTCCAAATTTTAACAAATTTTCTTTAGGAATGTTTTTTAAAATAACAAAATAAATTTAAATATTTACAAGATATAACATAATTTTAAATCATAATTTTAAATCGTATTAGTGATAGTCTATCACTTATATGCTCTATCGCTGTAGCATATAATGACTATTATGGATATGTTTGGAGGAAATTTGAAAATGAGTGTTAGGCCAATTCGTCAAATTTGAATATAACTAATTTTTCTACAAATTTGATTATCTAGTCTTTTTCAATCTTATACTAAATCTTAAATAATTTCCTTTGAAACTTAAACCAATTTTTTTAATACAATTTCTCAAATAGTTTATCTTAATTTATGTTTTTCATAATTATATAATATTTAGCAAGATTACACTATAAAATTTGACAAGTTTGAAAATATTTCATAATAGTTGAAAAGGATTATGTTGATCTCAGTTCATCTTGGATAAATTTGTATCGAGGAAAACCAAAATTAGAAAAACCAAAATTATCCACTTTTACGCTTTATCAGTACAATTTTGCTTGGGATGAATTTGCTAGACCTCCCATTAAGCACGTTTATAAGAGGAAAGGTAGAAAGGGGTTTTCACCTCAGACAAAAGGGTAGTTGGTATGGTCAGTGATCTTAGGTCTTACATGGCAGAGGGAGAATGTTGGTATTTATGAGGATCGTTCGTGGTAGGGTTAGTTATCTTGATTGATATGTTTTGTGAATGAACGGTAGTTCATTGTGGAGAGAACGACTCTCTTATTTGGTTGGGTACTAACTGTAATTTTGTGCTTGAATATTATCAATATATATCTTCTCCTAATACTTGTTTGTGTTCTGAAGTGATTCTTCTTGTAGGAGTTTGTAAATCATTGTAGTGGTATTAGAGTTGTTCGAAAATTTGGAGTGGTGGAGCAAGATGACACAAAAACAATTTGAAGAAAGATTGAATGCGACTAAAACTGATATAAGGGTTATTAAGCAGGAAATACAGAGGATACCCATTTTGGAGAAGATCGTGGAGAAAATGCATGTGAAACTAGTTGAGGTGTATGAGGATTAGAGATAGCAAGGGTTGTTAGAAGTCAGAGAAACAAGCATGGAGAAGAGGAAAATGAAAACAGATAAGGAACCGGAGATGGAGTAAGGAACTAAGGAGGAGGGTTCCTCCCAACTCAGAGAGACGAGGTAGAACAAGATCGAATCAAAGTTTAAGAAGCTAAAAATGCCCGTGTTCAACGGAGAAGACTTAGATGGTTGGTTCTATAGGGCGGAACATTATTTCCAATTTCACTTGTTGAACGAGCAAGAAAAGCTGAAGATTGCCATTGTGAGCTTGGAGGGAAGGGGATTGAAATGGTTTCGTTGGGTTGAGATTCGACGAAAGTTTAAGTCATGGAAAAAGCTTAAACTCATTTTCGACAACAGAGGACCAAGTGTGCTTACTGTTTACCTGTCAAATAGGAAGGAACGTATCAGAATATTTGCAGCATTTTGAGGAGTTGTCGGCACCACTGTCGGACATGGCAAAAGACGTGTTGCTAAACATCTTCACCAATGGGCTTGAACCAATAATACAAACTGAAATCTTTTCGATGTAGGCCATGGGCTTGGAAGATACAATGGAAGTGGCTTGTTTGGCGGAGGACAAAATACAAATAGGTCGTACAACGTAAAGCTCATATGGGAAAGAGGGGAAACCGACTCACAAACCAGCAGTAAAAAATTCTGATAATGTGACCACTCACATGGTAACCCTAGTCGAAAAAGTTCCCTCACGTTAAGGCACCCACCCTAACACCAGCGGCACTACAAATTGATGAGAGATGTGTTTTCGTAGGTGGACGGATTTTGAACTATAAGCTCGAAGGGGCAGGGGCCTCTGCTAACGGTGCAACGAGTTGTTCAACAAAAGGCATCGCTACAAGAATAAGGAGTTACGTCTGTACGTGGTAACAACGACCTAGAAGATACTAAAATGGAAGATATTGAATCTATAACGACCAACTTTTCAAACTAAGCTAATGTCATTATTTCAAAAATAAATATCAATTTTGACATTTTCTTGAAAAGAGGAAAAACTAGTTCTTTAATATTAAATAAATGCAAAAACAATCGTTTGAAAATTCTAGTTTGAAAAAAACGGTAAAAACACTATGAAAACGTGTTCCTAGTTCGAGCTCTAACTAATTTTAAAAAAATAAAAATAAATAATCATTAAGCTCAAAATCAAGCTAATAGTCAAAGCACTGAATACATATATCGTAAAGCAGAAGAAAAAAAAAAGGATCCTCATATAGTATATCACGGGTCCTTCTTGTCGCTCGCCAGCTTTCTATTTCCTCTACCTTTGTCTAAAATATTAAACATAAAAAATGGTGAGCATAAGAATATACCTAACAAGGGATCCACTACTAATCTTGTTGGGTGATCTGTTAACTTTTCATTAGGGGTACCATAAAATCTCGTGAGCTCTAAGGAACACATGATCTAGTGATCTTGTAGGAGCACTCAGTTTGGTGTCTCGAAAGAGCATACAACAGACCAGTAGTGAAGTGATCCCGTCGGACCACACATGAAACATGACATGATAGATTGGTGGTCTCGATGAACGCATACAATCATAACTATAAAAGGTGGTGATCCTGAGGGACACTGTACATGTAGGTACACATCCTAATAACCAACGTTAACAGATACCATAACCAATAATATGTAACAATCATCATAACATGACTTGAAACATCAATCATAACAGTCCATAATTATGTAATCTATCAAACATGCATAATCATCATGTAACATTTAACCAACAACTACAACTTATTATGCATTTTTAGCTACCTTTATTTCATAATCAGTAAATACATATAGGCTCTTAAATTCATATTCGAAGGTCTAGTAGTAGAATCTCTTACTTGAGATTAGCTAAAAGTTATTCCTTTACTGACTGTCAAATTTTTTAAATTAAACAGATCTTAAACAATAAGGGAAAATTTCAATAACCTTAATTAATAAAATTACTAATGACTAGCATCCAAAAATTGTTCCAATTTAAGTTACCCAAAACTAAAAAGTTGAAAACAATTCAATCTTTGATGGAAAAGTTCCAAAACTAGTCCTTCCAAAATTGTCAATAAAACCTTCAAAGACAAGAATTCAACTTAATCCAAAATTAATGTACTTTAGTACCAATAATTAATATTTGATAGTTAAAACCAAAATCCAACCAAACTCACCAAAAGTGGGTGAAAAAAGTTAGAAAAATCAGCTTGACTTGGCTTGGAAGAAGGCTTGCATGTGGCTGGGAGAAAGAGGTCGGCATAATGTTGACTTTCGTGAAGAACTGGCATGTGCCTTAGTTGGGTTGGACACTGAATGAAGTAAAACTAGCACACAACCACATGCAAGCCTGTTGAAACACGTGAAGAATCGACATGCGCCTCGTTGCTTAGGCCGCTAAGCTCAATACGCTCCTTTCAACGTATTAGCCAGTTTCTCACCACCATGTGGTCTTTTTACCCCGTGGTTGCCTTGGCTCATTATGTAGACATAATTAGCTAGGTCTTTTATAGGAATATGACTAATGATTTACTCTCAATCAAGCAAATAATAAAATCACATAAAACATACTTTCAAACATATACTTCACCTTCATAAAACATGCTTTTCAAAACATAAATATAAAAGTGAAGCACATAAATCATAGAACATCAAAAACGTTAGAAGGAAGCTTAAAGTTAATCTTAATTTTAGAAAAACCACTCTTTGTACTAAGCTTTCGTTCTTTCTCTAAATGCCCAACTCAAAAGTTTTTTTTTTTCTCGCTTGAAGGCTTCTCCTAGCATAGCTCCTAACCCTTTCTCTTAGTAAAATCTCAACTTACCCTTCTCTTTCTTTTGTTTAAAACTTCTACTTCTACTAATCTTCATTTGAATTAATCATCCTTAAAACTCTTATAAATTTTCCAGCTCCTGCTTACTTTAATTCTAAGTCTTTGCATGTCTAAACACCTGGATTCTAACTCCACCAAATAGATAATTCTTAGTGATCCCGGCCAAAATACGCTCGAGATTAACCTGAGATCACCAATTAAATCCTTTCTTGTCCAAGTCTCGGCCAACATAACCTCGAGTTTACCCTTAGATTCTTCCACTTTTCCCTTTTACCTTCAATCTCAGTTGGACTCGTGCTTGAAATTTGCTCGAGAACTCTCTACAATTATCTCTTTTCTATAAATCTCGGTCCAACAAGCACCGAGATAGTTCAAAGATGATACTTCTGTCCTAAATCTTTTTCAGGATTCCACATGACTGCTTGGGATCCTTAATAATTTCCTTTTTATTTCCAATCTCCACTGAGTACTACATCGAGATGGCCCAAGATCCATCCTTAAAACCCTTCTATTTTTTAATCTCGGTCTGCCATAGCCTGAAGATGCATCAATATTTTCTTTCTGCTTTTCTTCTTGTTCGAGATTACTCAAGGTTACCCTAGAATTCTTTTTATTTTTTAGGCTCGGGTCCCTCACGACAACTAGGGTTATTCTTTTCCATTTTCCTTTTTTCTTTTAATGAAAAATCAACTTTTCTCTTTTCTAATAAATCCAATCACATCAATACCTCTCTCAATAAATATTTATCTTTTTCTAAATAATTTAATATTATCTTCCACTAATAATTAAATTTTCACATATATAATTTAGGAATATTGTCAAATATAGAACATTTGACAAAATATTTACACTTCATAGAAAAATCAAGTGTAACAAAGTAGTTTGTCAATTTTTTTTAAAAAACACTTTTCTTTACCATTTTCCATATTAATTATATATATAAACATATATAATTAACCATAATTTTATAAAAAACCTAAATCCTCTAATTAATAAAATATTCATCCAAAAAAATATTTAATTAATTTCAATTTCAACAAAACTAAATAATTAACAAAAATTAAGATAATTAAATTCAAAATTATCTTAATTTTTGGGACATTACATAAACGTAAAAAGGAGTGATGGATGTGAGCCTAGTAGTCAAATTGTCTCTGAATTCGGTGGTGGGACTAACTATGCTAGGTAGTTTCAAGATCAAGAGAATGATGGAGGACGGGAGATCGTAATCACGAACAACTGTGAGGCCACCCACAAATTCATCTCACCAAGGCTTATCAAAATTCTCAACATCCCCGTGGCAGAAATGACAAATTATGGTGCTATCCTGGGATCCGAGAAAGTGGTCCAAGGTAAAGGAATGTGCAAGGGTGTCACAGTGGAGTTGTCAGTGATGTGAAAGACTTTCTTCCTTTAGAGTTGGAAAACTTGGATATGGTCTTGGGAAAATGCAATGGTTGCAAAAACAGGGGACAATGATAGTGGACTAGAGAGAGTTGACCATGACTTTCACAATAGAGAACACCAAGGTTGTTCTAAAAGGAGATCCTTTATTGTCTCGAATGAAAGTTTCATTAAAAATGCTGGTAAAAACATGGCAAGCGAAGGATCAAGGAGTTTTCATTGACTACCAAGCTATGGAAATACCAAAAGCAGATCGTTAGGTGATGGTTATAGAAATGGAGGAGGACCTTTGACTAAAATTTGACCTTTTACAGAAAGAGTATGAGGAATTTTTTAGCATACTCGACGAATTGCCTCTAATGTACTAGATGGACCATTAAATCCAAGTAAAAGAAGGAGCATACCCCATCAATGTGAGATTTTACTGATACTCGCACGACCAAAAGAATGAGATGAGAGATTGGTCAATGATATGATGACGATTGAAATTATACACACCCGAGCATAGCCCATTTTCTAGCCCGATGATCATAGACAAGAAGAAGAATAGAAGTTGACATTTTTCTGTCGATTATAGGGCGTTGAACAAAGCTACTGTACCTGATAAGTTCCTCATTCCCATAATTAATAAGTTGCTAGATGAATTACATGGAGCTGGCATTTTTTCTAAGACCAATCTCAAGTTAGGGTACATTAAATTTGAGTACGTAATGAGGATGTAAGAAAAATCACTTTCCAAACTCACGAGGAAATCTAAAAGTTCTTAGTAATGTCGTTCATATTAACCAACGCACTGACCACCTTCCAAGCTTTAATAAACCATGTTTTTTTTCCTTATTTGCGGAAATGTTTATTAGTATTTTTTTAGGACATACTTGTGTACAACAATGAGATGTGGTAGCGCATATAGAGCACCAAGCTGTGGTTTTTCAATTGTTACGGGAGCATAGTCTATATGCAAATCAAAAGAAGTGTCAATTTGCGAAAGACTGAATAGAATACTAGGGTTATTGCGTTTTAGTGAAACGAGTTGAGGTGGATCAAGAGAAAATTCAAGCAATGGTAGGTGGCCTCTTCTGCAATTAGTGAGGAGTTGAGAGGATTTTCTAGGTTGACTAGGTATTATTGGCGATTTTAGCCAACTACGGGTTTATTGTGGCCCTTCAAACTTAATTAACCAAGAAGAACGATTTTCAGTAGTTCAAATAGGCTATGAAGGAGTTTGACAATCTGAAAATAGCCCTTCTTGATTTCAGTATACCTTTTGAAATTGAGACAAATACTTTCAGATTCAAGTTAGGAGTGTCTTATCTCAAAGCAAGAGGCCAATCGCTTATTTTAGTCAAAAGTTATTGGCAAAAGCCAAGGAGAAATTTGTGTATGAGCGTGAACTCATGGCGATTGTCTTATCGGTAGAAAATGGCGACACTATCTACTGGGACATCTATTCACACTTCATAGTATAAATAGACTAGAAAGCCTTAAGACATATCCTTGAGCTGAGGGAAGTTCCCTTAGAGTGTAGAATGGGTAACGAAACTGATGAGGTATGACTTTGAAATTTTCTGTACCACAGGCCTAGAAAATAAAGCAGCGAATGCTCTCTTGCGCATATCGATAATCTCAGTACCTTTACTACTGGATGTTAATGTAGTGGAGAAAAAGGTTTAAGCAGATAATAGATTGAAGGAGATTTATGACCAAGTGGTGAGAGACCCAGATTGTATTCTAAAATATACGGTGAGACAAGGGAGATTGTTATACAAAGGAAGGTTGGCCGTCACAAAATCCTCGAGCTTAATTTAAAACGTATTGCTATGGAGTTCTTTTGAGAAGAGATGAGTTATGACATTAAAAAATATGTGGATCGACGTGTAGTATGCCAAAGAAAAAATGTTCAAGTTCTATATTTAGCGAGACTACTCTAAACCTTACCTATTCTAAATCGTATATGAGAGGATATATCAATGGACATCGTGGAAGGCTTACCTTGGTCCAAAGGTTATGACAAGTGCTGATTGTGGTGGATCGCCTGTAAATATGTGCATTTCTTGAATTTTGGGACACCCTTTCCTAGTAAAAATGGTGACGATGGTTTTTATTATGAGTGTAAACGGGTTGGGTTGGAAGACATGCATTCTCAGCCCAAGCTATATTTTTTGATTTGTTGGGTTGGCAACCTAAATAACCCAGATTAATTTCCTAATCAAACCCAACCCAACTAGTCAAATATAGGTTAAGTTGGTTTGAGTTGTCGAATTGTTTTGTCTTTTTTTTCATTTCCAACCCAACAACCATTTAGCTTTCTAAATGATCACTTACCCTCTTACGCGATCGTTTAGCTTTCTACCTTCAAACTTTATTTCTTACAAGATCGACTAACAAAATACTCATAGTTTTACTTTTATTAAATAAATAATAAAATTATATATATATATATATATTAATTCGGGTTAGGTTGAGTTGAATCAAAATTTTCAACCCAAAACCTGAGATCCAACCCAACCCGAAAAAAATAAAAAAATTTCAATCCAACCCAACCCATATTATAAACTAACCCAACCCAACCCATATAACATGTGTTGGATAGTCCAGGTTGTCGGGTTATTCAAATTGAACTTACACCCCTAGTTCGTCTCTATAGGTAACCACGATCCATTGTCTCAAATCAGGATAGAATCTTTGGGAACCATTTTTGGAAAGAGTTATTTAGGCTCTAGGGTACTCAATTGAAACAAAACATTGCGTACCACCCTGAAACGATTGGCCGATCGAAGGTAGTTAGAAATAATTCAAATTGTATTTACGTTGTTTTATAGTGAGAAGTCTAGTACGTGGAGTGAGAAGCTGACATGGGTGGAATATCGGTATAATACGACTCACCACACGTCCACTAAGACTACTTCTTATGTTGTGGTTTATGGACAACTTCCCTCTCTTATCATTTCATATAGCCAATTTGCATCTACACCTAGTGACTTCATTGAACAACACCTACAAGCAAGGGATGAATTGTTTCCTAACTTAAAATGGCACATGAGGCATGCTCAAGAAAAAATGAAAAAAAATTGTGAATAGACATCGTTTGGATGTAGTTTTTTATAGTGGGGATTAGGTCTATTTGAAGGTTCAACCGTATCGGCAGCAGTCTTTAGTTAAGAAACGTTGTGAGAAGCTATCCTATAAGATTTTTAGCCCATACAAGGTGTTGGGGTGTGTGAGAGAAGTGGACAACAGGTTGGTCTACAAGACACATAAAAAATCCAACTAGTTTTTCATTTGTCCAAATTGAAGAAGGCAATCATGGATAAGTGCTTGTGTCCTAACCAACAACGCCAAAAGTTGCTCAACATATTGATTAGCTTATGACTTAGGAGGTAAAATGCAGTGTTATGCATACATATCTAATTCTAAGCAACAAAGATAATGTGACTTGGGAAATAGTGTTGTTGCTTATGTTGGTGTATATCTAATTATATGTGATAAGTCATTGAACAAGATCATTGCATGCAAAATGCTCACAATGTCTCTCTTCATAACATAACTCCAAGCCCTTGTTGTGTGCATGTTTTCCTATTGATTGTCTAAGTGTAAGTGAAACAATAGATTTTCATGGATGATCCAGGATCAAACATAGAGAATTGATATCAAAGCTTAATTCTCGAGTCTATTCATGAATCAAGCGGTATAAAAGAATAATTATACAGTATGACAAAGTAAAAACTTGAATTATATCTACTTATCTATACTAGAGAATCTACA
>JBBPDI010105670.1:0-10124 GCA_037974545.1 Cucumis variabilis
GAGTTAGCTAACTATAGTTTTGCAAAATATTTTTCATTTTCTGCCTTTCATCAATTTAAATGAAAATATTTGAGATAGAACTTTATCTTTATTCAATATATGGTCAATATCAAAATATCAAAATTGATGAAACCAAATGAGTTTTAAAATAAAAAAGGAAAAAGGAGAAAAAGTTTACCTAAAACTAATAATTGGCATGAGAAATTAATACAGCTCTTGCATCTTTTTAAATAAAAAAGGAAAAAGGAGAAAACGTTTTCCTAAAACTAATAATTGGCATGAGAAATTAATACAGCTCTTGCATCTTATAAAAGATTATTGTGATTCTTCTATTGAATAATTAACATTATGATATTTGTAAGTTTTACAGTACATAAAGTTAAAAATGTATTTTAAAATCCAAATTTTTAAAAATGTTATGATAATTTAAGTTAATTTGGAGAGGGTAATGAAGTTTGTGTTGTTGAAAGAGGAAGCAGGTTTATGTTGTGTACATGGGAAAACCATCTGGAGGAGGTTTCTTGGCTGCGTCCGAACTGCACACCAACATGCTTCAACAAGTTCTTACCTCAAGGTTTTATTTTTTTATTCCAGCTCAACCATAACAATCTATACCTAAATTGGTTGAGTTATTTTCAAGTTGGCAACCATCAAATTATAATTGCATGAGATGTTAAGAACATGTCTGATAGTTGGATCTAAAAACACAATATTTAAAAGAATGGAAATTGCATTAAATGACAATTTTAGAAGAAAAAAACAGTTGATAACACTTTTTTTTTATATTGTAAATTTGGTAAATATGACGATAATCTATTTTAAATTTACTGTTTTTATAATTTTGAAAATGCAAGTGAAAACTCTATTTTTGCTATTTACAAAATCCCTATCAAAGAATCCATTCAATAAAGACATAGGTCGTGTAAACAGAATTTTAATACTATATTTAGAAATTACAATGGTTTCCAATGTGTTGATACTATATTTAGTAACCATAAAACTATTTGTAGTTACACACTAATTAAATTATCAACCATGTTAAAAAAAAAAAAAAAGTATAATTATTCTATGGTATAATATTAGATAAAAGAATAATTATTCTATGGTATAAGATTAGAATGCTCATCATTTACAGTTATATACTAAATAGTACATGATTTGGTTTTTCAAAAGTTAAATGGACTTTTAACATAATATATATTATACTTCTAAAACATTTTTTTTAATCTTTATTTAATATAGTCATGTATTTTAAAATTTAAAATTAGATACAATCCAAACACGGTTAAAGTCGCATAATCCAAAAATAATTTTAAAAAATATATTTTGAATTGTCTTTAAATACTTAGGGATTTTTGTTCTGAAACCAACACTGAATTGAATTATTATAGTTCTAATGTTATTATAGTTGAGTTATAATAATTTACGTTTAAAATAAAAATTATTCTTTCAAAGACGTATAACTAAAAATCATCACACTCCACTCCACACAGATATCCAGTCCTGGTTCCCTCTAATATGGCATCCTCTAAATCTCAATTTATTTTGTTGTATCTCTGAACTGACACTGGGGTTGGTTATTCACCAAGTAGTTGGGATCTCTACCAAACATTAGTTTCAAACGTAGTTAATACACAAAAACCTTATCATTTGCTGCAGCAACTCTGAACCAGCCGTTTGTGATAATAGTTGTTCTGGACTCGGGTGAAAGCCTTGTTAGAGTGTTGGGACCAATGGACAGTCCAACACCTTGTCGTACCATCTCTTTAGGGTTTTTTACATTGTTTCAACACACGAGGCTTCCTTCAATATCATATCATGTCTAATCACTTTTCGTGGACATCACACGATGAAAATTATTTTAGTTTGAGTTATAATAGTATGAAAAATTGATAAAACTAGCATCTTTTTGGTTATGTATTTCAAAAATAGCACAGTTTTAGAAAACTCTGAATTTTGTTTTCTCGGGGTCAATCTTGACCAAGCTAGAGATGGATCCCGAGATTCTTTCCAAATTAGAAAAACTCTTTGAAAAAGAATTTATCTCGGTCTCTCGGTCGAGTGCATCACCGAGATATATTAAATAATTGCCTATCTAGGTATGATCTTGGGGCCATTTCGAGAAAACATTGACCGAGATCATTGACATAATTGGAGAAATTGACAATATCATTGACATAATGCTTATGTAGTATGATCTCGGGACAAAGTTGTCCCAAGATGGCCCCGAGATCATACTAGATAAGCATTATGTCAATGATATTGTCAATTTCAAGCATTATGTAGTATGATATCGGGCTAGAGTTGTCATGGGATCCTCTGGGATTATAAGCATAAGGATATATATTGACAAACTCGGGGCAAAGTTGCCCTGAAATTTCCCAAGGGTTGGAAACGTAAGGATTATGTGGACAAACTCGAGGTAAAGTTGCCTCGAGATCCTCCGAGATTAACATGAATTTAACTATAGAACTTGGGCCACTTAGCATTTCAAAATATTAAACCAAAATTGTGTCATTTAACATGAAATCTTGGGGCTATTTTGACCGAGATTGTCCAAGAAGAACAAAAATGCAACTTTCTCAAAAGGTGCGCTACTTTGAAATATGAAACCAAAACTATGTCGTTTTTGTCATTTTCCCAAATAGCATGTGTTTGAAGTTTAAACTATTTTTAATGATTAATAGAAAATAGTAAGCACTTTAGCAAAGAATAGAAAGATGATGAATGTAACTAAAATAGTAAAAACGGTTGCCAATGAGAATTTTGATAAATAGTATTTATTGTAGCTAATTAAAAACTTTTAGATAGTATTTATTGTAACAAAAGGTGAATATTATAACCTTACATAACCCTTACCCCAAACGCCTTCATCCCATACTTGTTTAACATAATGATTTATTTGAATGGTCAATGAAACATATCATCAATATTTAATTTTTAAAAATTGATCAACAAGAATTCTGATCATGTTTTAAAACTTCTAATAGATAGTATCGGTGGAATTGAACAATAAATTTTTTTATGGTCATAAAAATAGAGAAATTAAAATTGAATTTTTTTTGTTATATTGGAAATTTTTTATGATATATACCTACTACAAGTTGTTCCTTCTTTCTTTTTATCGGATGTACAAAATGCATTTTGATATTTGATAACACTTCAATTCGTTAGTGACAATGGGTTCTTAGTTCTAGGTATAGAGAGGGCAAGTTGGTTTTTAATTAATAGATTAGAGAAGATACAACAATAGAACTATATGGAATAACATTTAAATGTTTGTGTTTGTTTAGAGGGGGAATGTATTTCAATGTTTTTCTAACACTCCTTTTATTTATTATCATTATTTTTATTAATCAATGTATCAAATTTGAAATTGTTGATGATTAAAGGCGCTATGAATATGTCAACTTAATGAGATACTCAAGTGTTCCTATTAATCTCTTCTGACCTCATGTGAAACTCACGAATGAAAGAATTGAGAAGAAAGTTGTAAGTGCTAAATATATAATTGTTAGGGGTTTCGAAGAAAGTATGTGCATGTTTTGTCTAGTGACAATAGGAAAAGCTTTGTTTTGAGCTAGGGGATAAAAAATTAGTTGAGTTTCAGTAAGGTTGACTCTTAAAACTAGATTAGTCAGCAAATTACATGTTATGCTTAGGTTAAGCATGCTTAAAAGAAATATTAAACCTACACGGTAAGACAATACGAAGAAGCTGACAAGCTAAGATGAATTTAAAGATGACTAATCTAATTTAGGATTTGTATAAATAGCTTAAGTGTTCAAAAGGGGGAGCTTACAAAGAAGTTTTAAGAAAAACTCTGTCAAAAGAAGTCCAGAAGGAAAAAAAGAAAAGATCTAGGAGATAAGAAAGAGTAAAGGAAGTTTAGCTTTGTGAGTGACTTTTCCAAAATAAAGAGAAGTTTTTCTAAGTTTTATTTCATTTCATGTCATGTTGTTTATAGTGTATTACGTGTTGTAATCTTACTTATGATTTACATGAAAAGTATATAACTGTTTGAAAGTATATTTACGAGTTAAAGTTATATATTTCTTATGAGTTTAGGAGTAAGCCTTTGCTCTTATGTGTATATAATAGTTAGCTCTTGAAAGAACTAATGTTAATGGTTTACTCACGCACATAAGCATCATAAGAAATATATACTTTAACTCGTAAATATACTTTCAAACAATTAATTCATACTTAATTTTCATATAAAAATCATAAGTAATATTACAACACGTAATACACCATGACTTGAAATAAAACTTAGAAAAACTTCTCTCTTTCCTTTGGAAAATTAAAGTCACACACAAAGCTAAACTTTCTTTAATTCTTTCTCTCTTTTTTATTGCTTGAACTTCTTTTAAAAAGGAAGCTCTGTCAAAAGCAATAAGAGGGAACTGCCCAAGTCGCGTTCGTGTCTGAAATCGCAAGAGAAGGACGCAATCTAGGTGGGGCATGACACCTCAAGTATATATGTTGTAAAAGAAAATGTAACTAAGTTTCCATATAGCATATGAGATAATTCTTTTAAAAAAAAAAAATTAAGCATAGTGGATAATTCTGCCTTTCTGTTTTCTGTTTCTTACTTTTAAATTTTAAATATATTTTCATTCAATTTCTTACCATATTTAGAAAATTGAATTCTTAGCTAAATTGAAGGGAAAAAAAAAGAAAAATTAATTTTCAAAATTATTCTGATTTTTAAAACACTCTTGTAAAGAAATTGTAAGATAAACACAAATTTTAAAAATCAATATAACAAATAAACACATACGGCTATCAAATGGGTGTAGGAAATCCTAAAATTTTTCTTTAAACATTGATGTGAACATAATCATCAAAATATAATTCATAAAATTTGATCCAACTTAAACATGCATATTCATACTAAAACAATTTGGCATATTTAACTAATTAACTTTTCAAACCAACTTTGTTGACGTCAGTGATGCATCAAAATCTCTAGTGTACAGCTATCACCGGAGCTTCAGCGGCTTTGCAGCGAGGCTCAACGATGATGAGGCTCGAAAACTTGCTGGTGGGTTCATCATCTTCTTCTTTTGCTATAAGAAAAAAAAGGTTAAATTTAATAAAGTTCATTAAGGGTTTTTTTGTTTTTGGATTTCCAGAGATGGATGAAGTTGTGTCTGTGTTTCCAAGTGAAAAACACCAACTTCACACGACAAGATCATGGGATTTCATGGGTTTCTTCCAACAAGCTTCAAGAACAACATTGGAGAGTGATTTGATCATTGGAATGTTGGATACCGGAATTTGGCCGGAATCTAAAAGCTTTTCCGATGAAGGCTTTGGCCCGCCGCCGTCTAAATGGAAAGGCAAATGCAAACCCTCTTTAAATTTCACTTGCAACAAGTAATACTCATTTTACTTGCATCTTAAATATATTAGGCTAAACAAGTGATTTCCTTCTTGATTTTTTTTTCTTAAATTTAGGGTTTAAGAAGGTTTAAATTAAATTATTGAAAATGCTTAGAATATTTATATATTTTTTTAAAATATCCCTAAAGTTTGGAACGTTTTCAAAAACCTAAAACAAACTTATATGATATATATCTCTATTTTCCGTTTAGTCAATGATAACTACGGTCAAAACTTTATTTAAAATCTTTTCCCTAATTTTAAAGAGTTTTAACAATTCTCTCAATTTTAGGGTTGTTTTCAAATATATCAGAATGAATCCTTTCTTTTTATTGCTAGTATAACAAAATATCATTAATATATTCGTACACACTTATAGACTACCATCATCTATCAATGACAAGTTAAATAAGGATAGAAACTAATAGATCAATCTCTACTAAAAGACCATAAAATTTTGCTACATTTATAAATATTTCAAACGGTTTTACCATTTAAGTCTTTTTACCTATTTTTAAGAAAAAGTTCTTAAAACTGTTTTTATGATTAATATAATAAAGGGGCACTTTTAAAAATAGCAAAATAAATTAAAATATTTACAAGCTATAACAAAATTTTGAATTTTATCACTGTAGTAGTCTTCTATCACTATAGCATATCAATAACTATCAATAATAAAATTTGCTATAGGTTATAAATATTTTTGTAAAATTTGCTATTTTTTAAAATTCAAGTTAGTACCTTTCTTTTAAAAATAATAACTTTCAATAGTTGAATGAGTTACATTAACCTTTTTTATATATATAAAAAGAATTGTAAATGTTTTGGTCAATTAACTTTAATTTGAAAAAAGAAAAAGATCATTTCAAAACATCTCATATATATATATATATACTTGTATTGTTTTCTTCGTTCTTAGACACGAGGAATTAATTTCTCTCTCACCAACCAAACAAAACCTAAAGTTTCAATTTAACTCAAAATCAAATTATTAACCCCAAAAACTTTGGCAAAATGATGAATTTTCAAATAAAAAGGGTTGAAAAAGCAATGTTACCTATAAATGGAAACTTCTAAACTGATTAGTACAAACGCAATAATTTGAATTAAAAAACCTTAACAAAAACTTCATCACTGCACATTTGGTTATGTGCTTTTTTTTTCTTCTTTTTTCTTTTTTCTTTTTTTCTCTCGTAAACAATTTTCGGTAAAGACATTTTCTTAAAAGTTTGTATTAGTGCAACCTTTTGTAACTTTAAAAATGAAGGATTCTTTTAACCTTTTTCATATGATTGAAGTTGAAACTCTTAAAAGTTTAGATAATGTTTTTTAACAAAAAAAAAAAAAAGAAAATCATTTCAACCAAATTTAATATTATAAATATTTTTAAAGTGGAAGAATGCTATTGCAAATCTTAAAATTCAAAGAATATTGTTCAAAATAAAGCATAAAGTTTGGAAGTATTTCCATAATTTAACTAGTCCTTAAACATAAAACTGTCTACTTTCAAGCGTCATTACATAAAACATAGACTCCCATTTCTGACCAATGTTTAAGAGAGAAGTCTCACCTTTACCTCATTTTTTATGAAATTATCACGTAAATTTCAATTTTGATGAATATTTCTAAAAAATTAAAAGAAAATTAGAAAAGAAAAAATTTAAAAAATGATAGATTTTACAAAATATTTATAACCTATAACAAATTTTATCACGAATAGCATCCAAAATTTTGTTATAGCTGATAAATATTTTAATTTATTTTACTATTTATAAAAATGTTCCATAAAAAACTAAATTTAAATCAGCAAATAAACTTTTTAATAC
Organism: Cucumis variabilis; assembly: GCA_037974545.1. Taxonomy (NCBI): domain Eukaryota; kingdom Viridiplantae; phylum Streptophyta; class Magnoliopsida; order Cucurbitales; family Cucurbitaceae; genus Cucumis; species Cucumis variabilis. The sequence continues at coordinate 7,215 of JBBPDI010105670.1, forward strand.
AAATTAAGATGTCTATTATTTCTAACTTTTATATATATAATTATTAAATTTCTAAAACTGTGATTTTAATATAAATTAATATATCTACTATTTATATCAGTGATTTTATCTTTCACTTTTTATGTTTTGTGGATTTTTTTATTATATAATGAAATATCGATTTATCGAATAAAAAATTTAAGAATTATTATAATAGATAACAATTTCAAAAATAATAATTATATACGTATATAGATATAAAAAATGATAATTATAATGAAGTTATGTATGTGATAGACCTGTACGGTTGATAGGAGAATATTTTCAATTGTGTTATTTTTATAATTTTGTTTAAGTTTCTATATTTGTTAATATTTTAAATTTAACCATTATATTTGTCCTTGAAGTAAAATAATTGGAGCTCGATTCTTCCGGAGCGAGCCTCCCGGCAGAGCAGATATTCTTTCTCCAAGAGACACAATAGGCCATGGAACCCACACCTCTTCCACTGCCGGCGGCAATTTTGTCTCCGATGCCAGCCTCTTCGGCCTTGCCGTCGGCAACTCTAGGGGTGGCGTTCCCTCCGCCCGCATTGCCGTCTACAAGATTTGCTGGCTCGATGGTTGCTTTGGTGCCGACATCCTCGCAGCTTTTGACCATGCAATCGCTGATGGTGTCGATATCATCTCCATTTCCGTTGGAAGTTTTTTCTCCAAGAATTACTTCAAAGATTCAATTGCTATTGGGGCTTTTCACGCAATGAAGAATGGGATTCTGACGTCAAATTCCGGTGGCAATTCTGGCCCTAGCCTCGGTAGTATCTCTAATGTTTCTCCATGGTCGTTATCGGTGGCTGCTAGCACTATCGATAGGAAGTTTGTGACTAAAGTGACTTTGGGTAATGGAGAATCCTTTCATGTAAGCCCTGGAATGCTTTATTCTTTCATGAACGTGTTATGTTCTGCTATGTTTGAGTTATTGATTAATTATCATACCACCTGTTTGTTAGGGGATCTCTCTGAACACATTTGATGTTGGAGATAAGTTGTTTCCACTTATTGATGCTGGTAATGCTCCTAATACAACTGCAGGTTTCAATGGATCAATATCAAGGTAATTGAAGCTAAAAGATTTCTTATTATGGGATTGTTAGTTGCTGCTGATGTTACTCTGCTACGGTTTTATGATAAATTGAAATGTGCTGTGTTTTAAGTTGGTGACAAGTTTTGGGTTTAGAGGCATTGAACTTTGGTGTTAAAATGCAGGTTATGCTTCCCTGGTTCTTTGGACATGGAGAAAGTTCAGGGGAAGATTGTTTTATGCGATTTGATCAGTGACGGAGAAGCAGCCCTGATTAGTGGTGCGGTTGGTACAATAATGCAAGATTCTGCCCTCCCAGAAGTTGCCTTTCTTTTCCCTCTACCTGTTTCCTTGATAAACTTCAAAGCTGGAAAGAATGTTTTCCAGTACCTGAGATCAAACAGGTATGGTGGTACATCGCTGAAAGGATACATAGTATTTAGTCTCTATAGTTTTTAACTTCATAAACTTTCTATGAAAAGATACTTTCAAAAATTCTGTATAGGTAGGCACATACTATATATATTCATTTATCTCATCAATTGATGTCTACATTAAGGTAATTCGATCATTTCTCAATGGTTTTTTTAGAAGAAACATTTCATTGATTAATGGAGCAGAGGGAACCCTAAAAGCCAATAGACAGTTTATAAGAAACATTTTTAGTTGGAGACTATATATAAGAAAGACTGAAATGATTAAAGGTTGCTTGTTATTGCTCCAATAAAAAGTAGTAGATAAAACCAAATGCATAAACCTATTAAATGAGAAAGAATTCTTGAAAACACAACCATTGCCCTCGCACCAGAGAGTCTAAAAGAAAGCACTCATAAGGCTAACTAATTCCCCTACAACTTGGCAACATCGTTCTTACTATTCTTAAAGGCTTATTAGAGTGAAAGTTTTCCTCAGAAACTAACACGAGTCCTTTCAACATGCTTTGTCCTCACTCATATGCATCCTAGAAATATTCTCAGGAAGTCACCCAATATAGAATTTCTCCAAACTAAACATGTTTAACTTTGGAGTTCCTATGATCAAGCCATCGAAAAGGAAGGTGCACCTTGTTGGTATAGGTAAACTTTTAATTCTTTCTTAACATTACTTCATGTCATCGGGATTTCTCTCATTCAGATGTAATATCGGTTCATTTGTATCTCCCTCCTAACCTCGAACGTTACAGAGTAGCACCAAAATGATGACCCACCACAAGAGTCACCAAAATATGAAAATAGAATTAGAGACCAACCAAACTCGATCATATTTCAATGTTTAAGAATTAGAGCCCTCTCCTCTTGTAGAGATTTTAAAAAAAATCTATATGAAAAGATGTTTGTGTTTGAAGGCATATATTAGTATTTAGTTTCTATTAACATAATTAGATTATTTTTAGGTGATATTATTCTAATATTATTTCCTTAAGTGTATTTCTCTTTAGTTATATATAGATTTGTACTTTACTAAATTATCAATGAAATAGAGATTCATTCCATAGAAAACTAGAAACTATTGATCAACTATTTTTAATGAATAACAAACTCTAATGCTAAAGGCTACAATCATATGTTAGATATTGATAAACTAACGCAGGATATTTAGATATTGATAAACTAAAACCTAATATTTGAAAGTTTAGAGTCTGAAGCATTGATTGACTAAAATAGAATTTAATCCTTGCAAATTCAATGACCAATTTTGATCCTTTTAGCATAAAATGCTTTAAAATTGTCCTTTTTCTTTGTGTGTTTTTACTTTAACAGCAACCCAGAAGCTATCATAGAAAAGAGTACTACCATTGAGGATCTTTCTGCTCCATCTGTAGTTTCCTTCTCATCAAGGGGTCCTAACTTA
>JBBPDI010105674.1:0-10124 GCA_037974545.1 Cucumis variabilis
TTATTATGATAAATATATTGATCAGTATATTAACCAAAAGGATTGGGACAATAGACCCAAATTCCTAACAAAAGACGTTTTCATTACTCGAGTTAATGAAAAGGCTAAAGAAGCCAGTGTTCTCGTTCTCAACAAACCGCTCACTTGGAGAACCTCAACCAAAAAAGAAATACTTTCAGAATATCCTCCCAAGGAAGAAGCTTCTTTTTCGCATTCTAAGATGCCATGTGCTGCAATCGTCTCTTCACCATATAAAACAATAGATGAAGAGAATACAAAAAACTGTTGGTGTAAGAGAGATAAAGAATATCCAACAGTAGCTTAACTATTCCAATAAGGTCTTGACAACATTATCAAAATCTATTGAAGAAATGAAGCCAGACCAACAAGGAAAGGCTGTAGCACCACCAAGTCGAACAGGACTACCTAAGGTGGATCCTAATCGACCCATTGTACAACCAAATTCCCTTGACATCAAATTAAAGGGATCAAGCACTGATGAGCTTCTAAAGGAAATAACTCAAAAGCTATCAGTAACGTCCATTTCGAAGGATTTTCCAGAAACATCCTTAAAAAGGAAACTGGCAACTTCAGAGTCGGAAACATCAATATGATTCAATATGAATCTTCAAAACTTCTTCCTATCCAAACTTACAACACCAAGATGAAGAACCACTACAAGAGACCATCTCCTCCAGATTTAGGATGGGATGACTTATATCCAGAATTCTGATCTTTTGACAGAAATAATATTGAAACTTGGAACATAGACGGATGTTCTGAGGGACAAATGATGATCATCTTCCAAAAAATGTTTCTTGCAGCGACAAGCTATCTTCGAAGAATGAGCCAAAAGGAGATTGTAGAAGCACTAACTGCAGAATTCACAGGGAACCTCCGAAGTTGGTGGCACAATCATCTAACTCACAAAACCAGGGAAGCCATTAATGAAGTTGTAATTGAAAAAACAAAACAAGGACCTAATGGCGACACTGTTACAATCCAGCCGAATTTCGTCAACACTTTAATATAGAGGGCTATCAAGCACTTTGTAGGACGAACTACCCTATATAGTGACCAATCAACGGAAGCTCTATTAGGAATGAAATGCCCTAAAATGAGCGTCTTCAAATGGTATAAAGACACCTTTATTTCACGTCTTTATAACCTGACAACATGCAAGGACGTAATCTGGAAACATAAATATGTTGAAGGATTACCAAGGTATGTTCGTGAAAAGTTCTACTCCACCATGGTTATAAATAATGGAGGATCAAAAATTGATTGGGAAAATATCTCATATGGAGATATTAATTCCACAATACAAAAGGTATGCCTCAAAATTTGTCAGTAGCAAAGGCATGCTACCAAGATCGCCAAAGATTCTGATTACCGTAAAGAATTGGGAACTTTCTGCAAATAGTACGGAATTGATAGTACTCCTCCATCCAGGAAGAAATCTCAATCAAAGAAATTTTTTTATAAAGAGATACCAGGATGATTCAATTAAACATAGTAGTAGAAAAAGAAGATACCATGGTAAAGGAAGAAACAAGCGAAAGTTTTCCAAAGAAAACACAACTTGTTTCAGGTGCAACAAAAAGGGTCATTATGCAAATAGATGCCCTATCTTCAAAAGGATAAACAAGATGGAGATTGATGAAGATGAAAAACAATCTCTATTAAGTATTATCAAAGCTAAAGAACTCTCTTCAGATGAAGAATACTCTACTTCAGACAAAGAAGAAGATCTTCTTAATGCGATCATTGAAGAATCTTTCGAAGCCTCTTCTATGTCCAGCAATGAATCGGACAAAGAAGAACCGATACCTTGTTCTGGATGCATCAATGTTCTCACAAGCACCCAGAAAGGTCTCTTAGATATCATCGATGAAGTTCAAGATGATGATATTAGAAAAAAGTTACTTTTGAAATTACGGGAAGATCTTAAAACTCCCGCTCAAAAGTTCAAAGACCCGATGAACTTCAGCCCTAATTGATTACATATCAATGACTATCAGTGATAGAATTTGCTATAGGTTGTAAATATTTTATAAAATTTGCTGTTTTTTAAAATTCTCCTTTATTAAATAAAAGTTAAATTTTTTTCAAAATTATTATTTTTTAACTTTCAAATTTTAACATGATTGTTTAAAACATTTATAAAAAGTAGAGATAAGGAATTTAAAGGAGGAAGAAGTTACTTTTAGCTTTAATTTTGAAAAAATATAAAGAAAAAAACTAAAAAGTAAAAAATACGTTTTGGTAACCATTTGTTTTTTAAAAGAAAAAAATAGGTATATTTTCTCTAAATTTTAGATGATTTACATTTTTGTTAAAGTAAAAAAACTATATTTTTAAAAACTATAATTTTTGTAATTAATTTTTATAATTTAGCTCTATTTTTTAAAAACATTTGTAAAATATAGATAACAGAGTAAAAATATTAGAAGTGTAACGAAATTTAAAAGCTTCATTTTATAAACTAAAGAAACAAAAAAAAAATTATTAAACAGAACTCAACTAATTAATAAACTAGATCTGAAAATATATACTTTCATATCATGGTACAAAACTTAGGTTGAATTTTGAAGCCTTTCAATACATAAAAATTCAAAAAATATCTCTATCAAAGCAGCATATATATATAAATCAACCCAACATACACGTTATCTCTATCGATCACATTAAAAATATATATACATAAATCGATCACATCAGAGGTTTAGAAAACTGAAACGTAAAGCAGTATAGAGAAGGATGAAAGAAAATGAAAGGGAAAAAGGAGAAGGCATGTCTGTTTTTCATTTTCTATATTTTATTTATTGAAATCAAAATCTTGAGTCCCAAGAGAGAAATAGAGAAACATTAATGATGTATGGCCAAAAAATGGAGTGAGAAGAATAAGAAAAAGAGAGACTGAGATGGGCAGGTTAAAGTGGAAAAATAGTAAAATAAATAAATAAAATAGAGAGGAAAAAACAAAAACGCAAAACATGAAAAAACAATTACTGTAAGTCCGTAACAGAATGGGGATAAAAAATGGACCCAACACACTGTTCTAATGTGCTGCCAAACTGTTAACTCTAAATAAAACCCTTTCATTCTATTTTATAATCAATCAAACCTTGTTTCAAATATATATATATGATAAAATTATGAGTCTGTTGTTTATTACCACCCTTAACTTTATAATTAAAATTGATAAAGTGATTGAAAAATAAATAATATAAAATATGATTATTGTATTTGAAAATTACATGAGTAAATTTAGTTATCGTTATAGATATTGTTATTGTAATATTATAAAAAATTATGGATTTATCCCATTTACCTTTATCATTGCCCTTGGTCCAAATAGTAATTATAACATTAAAGTTAAATGTGATAAATTCGTAATTATTAGTAAATATGATAAAAACTAATTTAAATTTTATGATTCATGCTCATTACTATTAATTTATTAATAGAATTTTTTTACAATTACACCAAATTTCATCCGAATGATAAATTTTATTTTATTTCCTAATACTTTAAAATGTCAAATTAAAATTAGTTTGTGGAGCTATTTTGTTGTTATTTTTCTTAATCTTCCATATGTAAATTTCAAAATTAGGCAAATTTATATTTACATTATTGTCTATTATTAAGAATTATTAGTATTATTAAACTAATTTGGGAAAGTAAAGTTTGAACTAGGATTTTATATCAAATTTTTAGTATCTACTTTCATTGAACGAATATTTTTAAGAATAGCAAAATAAATTAAAATATTTATAAATGATAACAAAATTTTGAATTTTATGAATGATAGAGATTGATAGACTTCTATCCCTATTTATCAATGTCGCTGATAGGAGGATATAAGCGTTTATCAATGTATATTATTGATAAAATCTAAAAATTTTGTTATATGTTATAAATATTTTATTAAATTTGCTATTTTTTACGATTTTTTTTCATTAAAATATGTTAAATACTAAAAACAATAATTTTTTTATTAAAATAACATTAATGGTTTAGGGTATTTATTATTCAATTACATTATAATAATTTCTTAATTTATTTTTTTTAATTCCACAACTTTCGTATTATTGTTTTGTGTTTTAACCAAAGAAAGTATTCGAAGTGAAATATATTAATACTTTAAAAGAAAAAAAAAATCAGTTAGACTTGACTCCCAATAGACTTCGTTAGTATAACATGCACTTTTTCTTTTTTTTTTTTATGAAATAAAAATAAAAGGAAGAAAACTGAATATGATTTTCAACCAAGTTTTTATTTTTGATATTATAAAAAAATACACAAAAAAAAAGTAAAAACCCAAAATCATTTTCAGAAGTTGTTTTTAAAAACCTATTTTGTATTTTTCTTAAATAAAAAAGTCATAAAATCTCAATTTTAATACTCCGTTAAAAAAGCTAATTATCTTTCTCATGCCTTTTTTTCTTCTAAGCTTTCCTTTTCTAGGTTGAATGACATTTATTAATTCTTAAACCTTTTAACCTTTACTTTTCAGTTCATCTTTTAATCTCAAAAGACAAATATTATATTTTAGCAGTTGATGCTATTTGAGTTTAAATATCTTATCTGTTTCAAAAGTTTCCTTTTAGCTCTTTCTTCTAACATTTTTCAATTATATCCACTCTTGAGATTAATTTTTAAATGGGTTATTAATATGACACCTAGTTAGTAAGTGATAGAAATTTAAAAAGAAAAAATAAAAATTAGATCACTAAAGAACAAAAGTTTATAAAGTTTCCATTTTTATTTCAAACAATTTTGGATCACTAAAGAAACATAATTCTATTTTATTCTCTCTTTCTATTATCTCATCTAACGAATTTACATACGGACCAGTGGAGACAGGTGTTCCTCCCACATTATCGATTTTTACATTTTAATGTTAATTTTAAAATATCAAACTATAATATATATTAAATAATATTTTATTTTAAACAAAATATGATTATAGTATTGTGGTTATGTTCTCACTTTCACAAGTAATCATCTTATTTGGTTAACATTTTTTTCACTTTTGAATTTCTTTTAAGGAAATTGTAAAAAATCATGCATATGAGATTTCACTGAAAATACTAGTCCACTTTTTGAAAAGTCGTTCAAATACTTTTTTTTTTTTTTAAATATCAATACCAAGATTTAGTTTTAAAAATTTATTTTGTCATGTTACCATTGACAATTGCTAACTTTTTTCTTAAATGTAATTTTCTTAATCATATGTTAGATTTTATCTCTTCAAATTTTCTTTGAATTCGGTTATCTTTGCTAAACATTATCACAAATTATAACGTAACTTTTCAACTCTTTAGCAAATTTTTATTTCACAAAATTATATGAATTTTTTAATTTTAACGGATTTTTCAATTATCAAAATAGATTTTTCAAATTGATTAACATTTTTAAATTTTAGGAAAGATAAAATTTTGTGAAAAAGTTTGATAAAATTTGGAATATATATATAAAATCTCACTGTTAATCTTGTCTGCAATTTCACCAATTTTATCAAATTTCGGTGTTAAATATTCTTGAGTTTTCATTGAGAAAGGCCAAATATAGAATATCTATATAAAGAATATATCGAGAACTCATCGAAGTTCAGAAACCTAAATTTTTCTTTTTAAAATTTTTTTTAATCTCTGAAGTTAATCATAAAATAACATTAATGGTTTAGGGTTTTTTAAAAAATATAATAAACATGCAAAACATTTACGCCGTATAGAAAATTTTCGAAAAAGGATAAAACTTCACAATGAAAAATACCAAAAATGACCCAATCAACACGTGATTAATTGGCTACTCACGCGTGTAATATATTTGGTGCATGATCTTGTACCACATTTAGATTTGGGTACTGAAACCTAAACGATCGTGTACCAATATTCCAACGTTTTTTCTTTTTTAAGATTTTTTGTACACGATTATTTAGATCTGGCTACCCAAATCTTAAATAATAGTGTACCAATATCCAACAATTTTTTTTTCAAGAACTCCTATATTTGTAGTAAATCTAAATGTACCAATATTCCAATGATTTTCAAAATAGTGTACCAAGATCTTTTATATTTGGTACGTGATCTTGAACATTTATGATTGATTGAAAACAAAGATTATAATTTTAAAAAAAAAATATAAAAGAAAAATTACAAAAGAAGAAGAGATGAAAGACAATGGAAAGAAAAGAAAAATTAGAGAAGAGGAGGAAAAGAAAGAAAATGGAAAGGACAAACCTAAATATTTTTAAAAAATGGTTAGCTTCCTCAACCTTCTCATTTTGTTTCACCGACCGTAAATATTTTAGTATTTTGTTATATTTATAAAAATTAATCTAAAATAAATTCCCTTCAAAATAACCATTTTTATTTTTCTTTTCTCAATAAATAATAACCAACTATACTTCATAAAATCAACACTTTAATTAATTACACGTTATACAATAATTTCAAAAACGAAAAAAAGTCCACATACCCATAATGAAAAATCCTAAAAAATGCCCGTCATTAATTAGCATCCAGCATGCGTAATACATTTGGAAACGATCGCTTACATTTGGCTATCCAAATCTAAACGAACTTTTTTCATGATTCTTTGGAATACGATCGTTTACATTTTTCTATTATTTGGTACACAATCGTTTATATTTAATCGTTAAAATTTAGGAAACCAAATCTAAACAATTTTTTTTCACAAAATTTTGGACACAATCGTTTAGATTTCATTGATTAAATTTGAGTAGCCAAATCTCAAGAATTTTTTTTAAAGATTTTTTAGTAGTCAAATCTCAACGATTTTTTTTCAAGATTTTTTAGTACCCGATCATTTATATTTGTAACATGATCGTAAAAATTTGGCTATTCTTTGGTAGACTATTGTTTAGCATTGACTATTTTTATATACGATCATTTACATTTGGCAATCTTATATCCCAATGATTTTTTTCACGATCTTTTATATTTGTCACAATTAAAAACTAAAAAAAGTTACACAAGAAGATTAAAAGAAAGTGAAAAGAAAAAGAAAAATTGAAGAAGAAAGAAGATGGAAAGAAAACAAATAAAAATATTTTTAAAAAATTGGAGAAGAAGAGAAAAAGACAATTGGAAAAAAATGGCGGAAAAAGAAGAGAAGAAAGAAAAAAAAATAGTAAAAGAGGAAGAGAACTAAAACGGTAAAAAAAAGATAAATATGAAATATTTTTAAAAAATGGTCAAATTTTTGTTACACAAATCTTAAAAATTAACATTTAGTTTTTTGTGGAAGAAAAAATGATGTGATGGAAGGAAACTAATTGAAGAGAGTATATATATATATTTATTTATTTATTTATATATTTATTAAGGATATTTAGCAATAATTATTGAAGAGAAAGAGTTGGAGTTGATTGATTTGTAATACGTAAAAGAAGAGATAATAAATAATGATAATAATAAAGTATTACTATTTTTTGTATTATTATTATAAATAGAGTTCTTGAATGTGATTGTTTAAAGAAAAAAAAAAAAAGAATTCATGGTCTTCTTATTCGATAACCCTTAGCCGCACGCCACCGCCATCGACGCCCATCGCCATTTGTGTTTCGTCAACCCAAGTCGCACATCGCTAGTCAAGCTGAAGCTCCGTTCGTCGAAGATCGATGCAAGCTGAGCATCTCGCAAACCCTTCGTTCCGCGCAGACGAGCCAAGTCGTCTCTTTTGCCTTTGTGCAGCCTAGCCGAACTCGTGCGTTCTTCGTTCGCGCCAGTCTATCTCCTCTCAGCTGCGCCAGCCGCGCGTCGATCATTTTCCCACCTTGGCCACTGCTCCAGCCTCCGTCGGTCACCAGTTTTCTGTAAGTTTGGAAGTGAGATTAATGAGTTTGTTATGGGTTTTAAGATCTCCTTTAAGGATTAATTAAGGATTTAAATTTAGATTAAATTGGAAAACATTTGGATGTTAGCCATCAGTCAACTTTATTAATTATGGCCATTATTAAAAAGGTTTGTTTATTGTTTAGGACTAAATTATTTGAGATAAATTTACTATTTACCGAGGGCTTTTTTTTAGCCAATAGGTAAGAGATTCTATTACTAGTTCAAATGATAATTTAAGAGTTTGCATGTACTGACCGATTATGTATTGTTGGTAGCGAAAATGAATAAATGCATAGATGAGTTGCAAGAGTTGTTGGCTGATCTTATGTAATGTCCATGACGAATTGATTATATGATACTAATTTTGCATGCTATGATTATTTTGGACTGATACCTGTTGGTATCTCTTAGCTTTGTCTATTAGGTTGTGTATCCTATATGTACGGTGTTTCTTGGGATCACCACCTTTAACTTATATGGTTGTGTCCGACAAGGCCACCAGACTATTATGATTCATGTGTGGTTCGATGGGATCACTAGATTGCCTAATGTATGCTTCGAAGGGCCCACCAGACAGATGAGTGTTTCTATGGGATCACTGGATGATGTGTATTCCTTTGAGATCACAAGACTATTATGATGAAAGTACCTCCCAACGGTAATTTAATAGTTCACTAAGCAAGACCAATAGTGGGTCCGTGTATATTACATTTTCTATGTTTGGTGTTTCAAGCAAAGGTGAGGAAAATAAAAGGTGGGGAGCGACTAAAAGGGACTCTTGACATGCCATATGGGGACTCCATAGTTTTGCTTATGCTTTTTTATATATCTTTTCATGATTTGATTGTTAGCATTTTTGTTTTTTGAACTCGAAGATTATTTGATGTTTATTCTCCTTAAGATTACATAGGGCCCTAACTAGAATATATTTTCATACTATTTTTATTGTTTTGTCAAATTGTATCCTTGAAAAGTTGTTTTGCAATTCTTTAGTAAAGAATGTTTTTCCTCCTTTTAAGAAATTGAAAATTTGTTATTTATTTTAAAATAGTGATCTCAATTTAGTATGAAAAGTTGGGTCGTTATATTAGAATAATTCATTTCATCTTGTATTTTGTTATAAACTTTAAAAACCTAACATTTAGAACACTAGAAAGTGGTGGCAATAAGTGATTAAAGTTTGAAACTTAGAATCTGATCGAAGATTGAATATCTATAGTCAAACCTAAAAGACAATTTGGTATGAGCCAAAAGCTACTTGAGGACTTTCCTATGCATATCAAAACTCTCCCAATCCATTCGTACTAAACTGGCTCACTTTTCCTTCAAAATACAACTTAGAAAGTATTTGATTATTTTAACTTATTATATAATGTGAAAGATTTGTTTTTGGAGATTTTTAATGGGTAAACTAGAAGAATAGCAATTTTAAAGTTGCCATTTTGAAAAATAGCAAAACTGTTTTTTTTTCAAAAATGGAAAAATGAAAAAAAAAATACAATAAACAAGAATTTGCAACAACCCAAAATACCCCTATATACATAAAGTGTAAACTACTTTCTTAAAGCTAAAATAGAATTAATACACTTTAATAAATCTTGAATACATACTTGTCCAATCAAAGTCAGAACCCTCCATCTTCATTTTTTAGACCCGTTGCAACGATCTGCATTCTTCATTTTTGTTTTTCGTTTCTCATCTTCAATTTTGAAAATTTTCCTTCATCTCCATTTTCCATTTTCCTTTTTTGATCTCATCATCTTCGAGTGGGCAAACCCTATTTTTCGTTTCTCATCTTCCATTTTGAAAATCTTCCTTCATCTCCATTTTCAATTTTTCTTTTTTGATCTCATCTTCTTCGAGTGGGCAAACCCTATTTTTCGTTTCTCATCTTTCATTTTGAAAATCTTTCTTCATCTCCATTTTTCATTTTTCTTTTTCGATCTCATTTTCTTCGAGTGAGTAAACCCTAATCTTTCCACCTTGAAGCGGGCAAACCTCAATCTCTACCCTCTTCCATTTGAAGTTTCAGGTTCATCGCTTTAACTCCATCATGCATTTTCAAAATGAAATTCACTCGTTGAAATTAATTACATACTCAGAATTGCATATCACAAATTAATTATACTATAAAGACTTTGAAAAACTCATAACTGTACGTATATAACAAATTAATTACACATAAAATACTTTTGATAAAACCGCAATATATTACACTAATTACACTTTTAAACTAATATTGATAGAAATTATAAT
>JBBPDI010105680.1:0-10124 GCA_037974545.1 Cucumis variabilis
GGTATTTTGGACATTTCACTCCAAATTTGTCCTAAATCTCAACTTTTTCAAAATCAATCCTATTTTTCATTTTCTATGCAATTTTTAGACTATTTTTGGCAATTTCCCGAAGAAAGAAAAGGAAGAAAAAGTGACTAGCTACAACTTTCTAAGTTTTCTTTCTCTACAATAATTGTAATGAATAATAAAACTAGTTGGTGTTGTATTTGTAAATGTTACACAAATAAAAATAAAAATAATAAGTATTTACATTCTATAATAAAAAAAAATAGATATTTTGGGCTATTAAAATTTTGTTAATCCATTTTGATTAAAATTTTGCTACGAGTAAATAGTTTGTCAATTTTTCTATTTTCAAAAATTTCTCAAATAACTTATAATTATGATAATTTTAACTTTTTGATTTACTACTAAATACACCATTTATATAGTTGACTAGTAATAAACTTATATCGATAAATTATTTTAATTATATCACTAAAAAGAATTTTAATTATACCACTAAAAAGAATTTTGTTTTTTAATGTATTAATATGTTTGTCATTTATAAATGTTTTCACTTATTAACCTTTTTTTTTTTCAATGTTTGTTGATTAATTTTTTTTTCTGTTTTTTTTTGCAAATGTATTGTTTTGCTAAAAGGAGAGAGCTAGATACCTCACTATTCAAGGTCAAGATATACAAGCAAGACACAAAGTATCAGAGCAACCAAGCAAACAAACTAAAAAAGAAAAACTATACACTACACAACTTAAGAAAAAAACTTAAAAGGAGAACAATTCACATAGTTCCTCATAAAAGAAGCCCCCAACCACTGACAACGACACAAAAAAAAATTATTATGAATATCTAAACTAAAGATAGAAGAAGGCCACAAAGGAGCACCATAGACACATTTATTACCATTCACCCCAAACATGGTAGAAAACAGCACACACCAAGTGACTCATGAATTTATGCCTTAACTGATTCTCTTTTTTTGAATAGCCAATCCAAGCAAGTTCGGTATCCTAGAGAGAAATCCTATGAGAGCACCAAACCCACTAACATGTCCTTCTAGATAGTCTTACTAAAAGAACATTCAAAGAACAAATGATTCCTAGATTCCACACCATCATTACAAAAAACACAATTACTAGGGATATCAAAACACTACTGCTTAGTACGATCACGAGTCTAAAATGGTTTTGAATAGCAAGCCAAGAAATGAAGGCATGCCTATAAATATTACCCACAAACTAAAAGGAAATGAACCTAAGACACCACATAATAGTCAGGATGTAATGACTCTCAAGCACTCGCAACAAAAAATACACCAGAACGACAATGGAGCCAGGTGACGTGATCCTCCCTCCCAGCCTTCAAACTAATTAAGTCAACCTACATGGAAAGGGAAACCAAATCCCTAGAAGTGGAAGGCCAACACTTAGTCCCATTAGAACAAAGAAAATCACCAACCTTAGCATGAAGGGAGCTATCAACCTCCAAGATAACCTCAATATTATTAGGGCCACTGTCTAACCAATGGTCACACCAAACTGAACAACGACGACCATTACCAATTGAAAATCGAACTAAGGACCTCAAACTATCTCAAACATGAAGAACAACCTTCGAACATTAAGACGAAGAGGAATATGTCTTAATCGCTTAAATACTTCAACCTCTCAAGTTTGCACCCAAGTAACATGAAGTAGCTAAAACAAATCAAAAGAAGCCACAAAAGGCTTCATGATGGCAACACTATTCCTTGAAGGAATTGTCAAAAATCGAGACCCCCTTCACATAATGAAAGAAAAATATCGATATAAATAACTTTAACACCCCCAACGTTATCCACTTACCATTTTCAAAATAAAGGAGCGAATCGAACGCTCAAAATATTGGATAACTTTAGTAGGCAAAACAAACACATTCGTCTTGTAAACTTGAAAAATTTACAAAATAAACCAAATCAGTTGTAACTAACCAGTATAAGACAGAGCCTTAGCAGACTAGCTCTTCACATTCGGGAAGTAACTCTTTCCAACAAAGGGACACAATCAACATACGATAGCTTACTAGAAATAGGGGTAAACCAAGAGAATTGAAATAGAAATCAAAGGGAAACCCATGAGCTCAGAAAAATCTTAGCTGACCAATAGAGACATGTCATCACAAAACATCAAACTTTTACCATTATTTACTTCAGGACCATATAACCCATGAAGCCTTTTCAAAACAGATTGGACAAACATTAAAGAGTAGCAATCTCCAACACTTTAAATATCATCAAGTCATCAGCACAACACAAATGAGTAAGTTGGATTTGCTCACAAAACTACAACAATGATGGAAATGAAAAGAAGAGGGATGAGAGTTCAAAAGATGAGACAACATTTCCATGAAAATCACAAAAAGATAGGTGAAAGAGGATCAACCTTCTCAAAATAGACTGACAAACATTAAGGAGTAGTAATCTCCAGTACTAAATATCATCAAGTCATCAGCACAACACAAATTAGTAAGCTGAATTTGCTCACAAAGCTGCAACAATGATGGAAATGAAAAGAAGAGGGATGAGAGCTCAAAAGATGAGATAACATTTCTAGGACAATCACAAAAAGATAGGCGAAAGAGGATCTACTTGTCTAATACCCCTTTGACTAGTAAAATAACCCTTAAGTGACCGATTAATAGAAATAGAATAAATTAGCGAAGTGATAGAGGCCTAAATCCAATTGACAAATTTACAAAGGGTACCAATAGCAAGAAAAGTCTCAAAGAAGAAATCCCAATAGATACATTCATAAGGAAAATTGATTATAACTAATAAAATGGGAGAGCCACATGTAAAGGCAATTTGCAATAATCTTAGAGATACACTTATACACAACATAAATTATAGCAATAGATCAAACAAAAGTCTCCAAGGCCTCCAGAATCAGAACATTGGAACCAAGGCAATAAAGGTCACATTCATATCAAGAGGGAGGAAAAAATTATATAAAAAAAAAGTACAAGACAACATCAACAAAATTTTGACCCACCATAATTCAAGCAGATTTGAAGAAAGTCACTGAATGCCTATCGAAACCAAGAGCCCTTACCATTGTCCATAGAAAGAGCAAATTAGGAACTTCATTTCGAGTGACAAGCTGACATAATATCTCTCTACAAGAGTTATGCACAAAATATTAGAAATCTCAATGGTGAGATCACGATACAAAAGAGGTCGGGAGCCTAACAAGTTAGTAAAATAATTCACAACAGTAAAAGAAATATCAACACCATATAAAATACTTTGACCAAAGCCAACAATCAACAAGGGCGAAAAAATTTTGAGTTCTTACCTCCTAAAGATAAACATTAGACACAAGACTTCTAGTAGAGAGAGGATTCCTCCCTACGAGTCTAGGTCCAAAACAACTAAATAGCCTCTCGAGCATTGCACTTCAATTCAATCGAAGAGGGGTTTTTTGAACCTATCTAACATGCATCAATTTCATTCTTTTCCTAAGCTCAACAACCTTTCTACCAATTTGACTAATTAAATGATCAAACTTACCCCTTAAAATATACTTTAAGGCTTGGAGATTCTACTTTTAGGCTCATTAAGAGAGAAACAATATCCCACCTCCTGTAGTGGCCTGAAATAGCTTCCACAAAATTATCAACA
The DNA here is from genome assembly GCA_037974545.1 of Cucumis variabilis. Taxonomy (NCBI): domain Eukaryota; kingdom Viridiplantae; phylum Streptophyta; class Magnoliopsida; order Cucurbitales; family Cucurbitaceae; genus Cucumis; species Cucumis variabilis. The sequence continues at coordinate 3,659 of JBBPDI010105680.1, forward strand.
TCAACCCAAAAATTAAAGAACAAAAAATATGGAACACGATGAGCCAATTGAATTCCAACATCAAACACCAGCAAAAACTAATTTAACACCCTCCAAGCATTGGCTTAAACCTTCGACAAAGGGAAAGTGGAGCCCATATATCATTCATTAGAACATGATCCAGATGTCTAAAAATTATATCAACTTCAGAATAATCATTCGTCCAGATAAATCAGCTACTCTTAACATGAAGCTCCAACAGATTAACTTAATGTAAAGAACTATCAAACTCCTCTGATTTTGTGCCACAGGATAACCACCAAAAGATTCTAAAGAATATCGAATAACATTGAAGTCTCCTATCACAATATTCAAAGACTCCCACCTGGTACACAAGCAAGTAAGCTCATTCCTAAGCATTATAAACACATCCACTTTGAGACTCATTTTTAATTTGAGTATAGAAAGTAAAGTTCGGCTAAGTATGAAGAAGTTGGCATTTGAATAAATCTGTGGAAAGGATTAAGCGATAAAATCTTTTATGGTTAAGTATAAGTTTTTGCCATTAAGTGGGTAGTTCGAGAAAGAAGTTATGTGATAAGAAGAGAAAAAGTCTTCGCGTAAGTTAAGAAGTAAAGTTTTGACTAAGTGTTAGACAAGGTGTTTGGGTAGTCTTCGGGATAAGAACCAAGTGTTTTGCGGTGAAGAAGTATGCAAGAAAGCCTCGAGGTTTAAGTTCGTGATAAGAGTTATAAACGAGTAAAAGTTGGTTAGTTTGCGAGGAAGATTTCTTGTAATAAAAATATAACCATGCGATAAGGTTATTCGCGAGAAGTGTTAAGTGGTCAAAGTTATTCGCGGTATGGAGTTAGGCGAGAAGTAAGGTCCTGCAAAGAAAATGTCAAATATGATTTGACAGGGGTTAACATGTAAGATTAAGGAGTTAAGCATGACTGGGTTAAATATTAAATTTACAGGTGTAAAGTTTTAAGTAGGAACTGCGAACTTAGAAGAGTTTAGGTATGACTAAGATAGTTTAAGGGTTCTATAAATAGAGGACTTGGTCATTAAGTAAGTACAAGAGTTTTTTAATTAAAAAAAGAACTAAAATGTTGTTATTTTGCTTTGGTGAGAAGAGGAAAAACCAAGTGTTAAGTACGACGGTTTGTTCCGTGAGAAGGCTCTGCGAGAAGAGAAGGAAGAGGAGGATTTTTGGCAAAGTTTTGTGAGGCTTTTCTTTCAAAGTTTTGTGAGTGCTTTCCATAATATTTTATGTCAATTGTTTCCTTATAAATCTCTACTGATCTGAGTTAGTGATTTTGATTCAAATTGATTTCTAAAAGAGATTTATATCAAAAAGTATTATGATGTTCAAAGCATGATTTGATCTTAATGTTTATGATATGGTTTGCAAACCAGTAGTTACTTCCTTTGAATAAGCTAACTTTTATGTGCACATAAAGAGTTAAAGGCCACCATGAGTGTACGAGACTACATGATGATGAAGTTGACTTATGTGTTGAAAGGAGCATATAATGCTTAGCGGTCTGAGCAACAAGGAGGAATCAGAATATTTTCAAATGTTGATGATTCAGTAGTCCAAAAGTGAAGTTATGTGACCTAGCGTAGAGAGTGATTCGGGATCCTTGACAAAATGAAATGGTTGTGAAATGATTTGTTAAGCATAAAGAAAGGTTTATGCGAAATGAAATGATTTGTTAGTGTGTTTAAATGACTTGATCAGGCATTTAGGCCAAGTAGAGAAGAAAGTTGAAGGATTTGCGGCGAGATGACTCCAAAAGTTTTGAAAATAGTTAAGCATTAGTTATTTGGTCAAAGTGTTGTAATTATGTATTAAATGTCTGTTATTAATAAAGTATACGTTTTGGGTATGTATTTATTATACTTGGTGTTTATATTGACCACCGTTGCGTTTTGAGTTTTGTCGATAGTTTAAAAAGAGTTGAGAATAAGATTTGCGATAAGAAAATTTCAAAGTTTAAGCTAATCGCATCATTTTCCGTTTTACTTCAGCGTTTTGGTCATATTGCGGATTTGGGTATGACATTCACCACATTCTACACATAAACACAAACAACCTAAATCTCAACATGAGTCTTCAATTCATGGAGAAAGCTGTTGAATGAGAAATTTTTTACCAATAACAAATTGTCATGTCATTTACCAAATTAATAAGGAAAATACAAATAAATTAATGAATTTGTGACTAATTGAAAGTTGACTTGTGTCTAAAATTGAAATTGAAGATATAAATTGACAAATCTTGATGGCGCCACCTGTTTTCATCATGACCCTTGGATCAAATCAATTATTTTGATTCAATTAGATATTATTTATTTGGGCTAAAATTCAACTAAGAAAAAAAAACTTAATTTAGCTCAAATGTTAAACAATGCTCAAATCCATGTGGTTAGGCCCATGGGTCTGATCCCTGAACCAACCAAACCCAAACCCATAAAGCCACCAGATGACTCTATAAATAGAGAAGTTCTCTTCATTTGTAGGGGTTAAAAAAATTTTACTTTAGAGAACCTAGAGATAATTTTTTGAACTATAAAAAGACTATAGCTCCTGAAGATTGAACTACTCCTTGAAGCTCAAGTTCTTTAGGATACAAATATTCTTCCAAGACTCGGACTTCAAGAACATCAAACACTCTGCTTTGTATGCATTCAACCAAGAGATAATTAGAGGATTAAGTATTAGAGATCGAACCACATTGCATCAAATCAACACTCAACATCAACACAAGTTCAACTTTAGGAAACACGTTTCTTCGAAAAACCTCATACGAACAAAGGTCATAAATAAATTGAGTTGAAATGACACTAGAGAAAAGGAGAAACATCCAATTTTCCAAAGCACCTAGATATGAATCGATAATATGTCTATTAGTGATATAATTATTGCGGTTGTTGTTGTTGTTGATAGTCTGTGCTTATGTATACAAACATTTTTATTCTTCTTTTTTTTTTTTGGTGAGACACTATAGGCAACCATTTCAATAGGTATTGTATATTATTTTTATGTTTATCACTAATATTATTAATTGGAAAATCATTGTAAATGACAAAATGTCACGCTTCACCCCAAAAGTCACTTTATGCGATCAAGTGGAGACGTAACCACCCAAACATTCAACATGTATCTCTCTGCGAGATATCACACATAATGCCTAGTAAGCAGAATACACACACACCAAACTAAACGCGAGACGAGAACTCATTTGAAATCATAAATACTTCATTGATATTGGTAAAAGAGTACAACCAAAATAAACAAAGTTTCTTCAAACTATACAAGTACAAAGTTTCTTCAAACTAAAATATACAAGTCTTAAAGCAATATCTCGATCATCTCGCTCTTCATGATATGCGAATAAACTAAGAATACTAATAAGTTGATGCGACACAATTATGGCACGACATACGTTCAATTTGGCAAGTGGAACACTGGATGTTCTTCGTTACAAGGGGGATAAAACGAGGTATTTGAAAGATTAGACAAAAATTTCTAGTGACTGGGGTTTTCACCAACAAATTTGTAATAAGTAAGTTTTGCATTAACATGTTGTAATGTCTTTCCCCAAATCATGCGATCTAAATAGTTATGTGTTTTCAATAAATAAACATCGAGTCCAAATTAGCTCATCCCAACCCTTTTGTCGATATATACCATCCCAATTTCATTAACGAACATTTATAAATCATATGGAAATCACTTATTTTCAAATTATTCATATTAGCTAATATCATATAAAAATGTATCTTGCCTAATACATCATATAAATCATGTTGCAGAATCATTCTGCATGTTTTATTACATCTTTGTACCCTTTCCATATCAAGTCTTTATCACACTCTTTTGCTAGGTTGCATCTATGTGGAGTGATCTCAATGCAACAACAATTCACCACCTACTTCATCACATATAATGGGTTTTTTAGTGCTAGATCACACAACAAGTAAATGACATTTCATACTAGATCACACAACAAATATGGGCCATCCTATTCCAGATCACACATCAAGAATAAGGCATCTTATCCCATATTACACAATAAGGATAAGACATCTCACACAAGAATACACAAGTTTAAGACATCTCATCGCATAGAGTACTAAAGATAATCCCATCGCCACATTTAAGTTGATTTTCAATTCAATTTATTTATAACTCAAATACATTTTAAGAGTTTGAGATCATAAGGGAAATCAAGGAATTCAAGAATTCAATAAGAGAATATGTAAGAATTTAAACATAGTTACATAGAGGAAATACTTTTATTTTGAAAACATTTTTCAGAACCACTGACAATCAATTTATTTCCTTGCATAGAATTCTTAGCCAAAGTTTTCTTGCACCTTCTTGCAATTTCTTGTCAAATTCGAGCTTGTAATGGATTTCTGAAATTTTTTAAAACTTTCTCAGTTCTTTCTTAAGTGGACACAAGGTACAACAACTCTAAAAAATGGTTGAACTTCTTCTATTTTATAAGCCTCTTTGGTAAGAATTATCATACCAAAATGATTACCTCTGCCCAGCAGTAAGACTCAACCAATAACAAAATGTCACATGCTACAACCACCTCCTTATCCTGAATTCAAATGGGTGGCAAGATCAAATCAGCTTACAGACCTTCTTACACAAGGATGACGTCAGCTACTTTCAGGTGGAGGAAGCTCATATCGCCTTTTAGTTCAACTCATAGTTCCTTTGTGTCGCCTAACCAGAACAAGATGTGTAGGATTCTTTGCAAATGTTCTAATCGCCAACTTTCATCATATAAATTCATCACATAACTCAATCTCGCCGTGTATAGTCTTAACGCATAGTGTAGAACTCAATCAGGGTCTCCCACAAAACTATTGAAAATATTTACAAATATAAACAAACTTTTATATTTTATCCATGATAGATACTTATCATTGTCTATCATTATCATTTTCTTCGTTTCAAATTTATTACTCGTTAATTCATTTTCTTCGTCTTAATTTGGATAGCCCTTCGTTCTTTTCGTCTTAATTTCGATAGCCCTCTAATATATCTAATTACTTTGTAATAGACCTCTAATGCATATGTGTTGTTTTAAATTTGGGTAGCCCTCTGATATATATGTATTGTTTTAAATTTGGGTAGCTCTTTGATAGTTTTTTATATCTGTCAGATAGTCGTATGATATATCGAATTAGTTTGTGATAACCCTCTAATAATTATATGATATACCATTTCTACTTTTTTACTACCATGTGATTACTTTTCTGATTACTATTTTATACCAAATTTTAATTTAGTTTATATTTATTTTAGGTGGTTGAGAACATAATGCAAACAAGGAAGTCTTCATAAAAAGATAATCATGAAGTAGTAGAACGTGAACGACTAAAAAGAAAAGTAAAGCCAACACCTAAGGCTATTGATTTAGAAATTGGAAAGAAACACAGATCTCCAAAGAAGAGACATAATACAAGAAGCACCATTTTTTATCCCTCTTCATTTAATTTGAATTTGTCACACTAGAATTGGGACAAAAAAAAAAAAAAAGAACTATGACTAGTTTTTATGTTTGTTGGTATTAGCACTAATATTTTGTTCGCCCTTAGCATATTGAAAAGACTTTTTACAACCTAAAAGTGCATATTTTAAGTTTTGCCTACATTATAAAAATGCAGTCTAAAAACAAAATCAAAGATACAAACTATAAACTCAACTAGCAAACAAGACAAATTATCTAGCAAACAAGATGGAAGATACCACACTATAAACTCAACTAGCAAACAAGACAAATTATCTTTTGGGGTTCTTCTAAGAATTGTTTTGTAATTGACCACTAAAACAACTATTGAAAGCTTAATCATAACTACAAAATGGCTGCAAAAATTTAAAAACATATATTAAATTTATACACAAAATAGTAATTTAATAGCAATTACATGAGAATCAAATAGAAATTAAATTCAAAAAACAAAAAACAAACACCAATCACCATCAAAATCAAAATTTAAACTACGAACATACCTTTCTTTCATTAGTTTACAATTATAAACCTAACCCCAAACATGAAAGAGATGCAAACAAATAAAAATCAATCCAAAAACTAAAAATAAGAGAACAATGGAAAAACCATAAAGTGTGTAGAAGAAAAAAATTTCCACTAAAAAAAGAGAAGAAAAAAACAGTCGATTCCTTTTTAGGGAAAACGAATTCCAGCTCTGTTTCAAAATTACTTAATAGCGCAAGCCTATATCCTGAGAGTGCCGCTAACGATGGAAGAGGAATGCCAAGTACTTAACCCAATGTTCCCATGGCTTCACTTGTGTATTTTCAATTCACTTCTGTTGCGATTGGTAGGCCTGTTCTGGCAAGAATGAACATCAAAGCTTAGATGGCCTTTGTTCCTCTTTGGTTAATTTTCTCATACACCGTCGAGGCATACAGTGTTCGGGGAGGTGGGTTTCTGCTTCAA
>JBBPDI010105706.1:0-10122 GCA_037974545.1 Cucumis variabilis
CATCCAAACAACATCCAAACCTCTTTCTTCCATGAGTTACAAACCTTTGACAATACCTAAAACTTCAGCAGCTTCTACACTTTCCTCTTCTTCCCCGTTTTTCTTTCCCCCTTATTTATATTCTCACTCATCTTCATCTCTCTACGCTGGCCCCCAAGTTGTTTTTGATCTTTTATTTTTATTCTTTTCCTTCTAAAATGAATTGTTTTGTGTGGCTCCATTGAAGCCACATATATGTAACTTTAAAAATATCGTTTATCAACTAATTTTTCCTTTTCTTTTCATTTTATCATTGGAACTGGACAAAATTCAAAATTAAAGCTTTCTTTTAAAGAATTGTAAAAAATATGGTACCTTTGCAAACATAGGGAGATGGAAAACTATTGTAAAAATATAGTAAATTAACTATCTATTTGTACTGATATGTTATAGGGGTGCATTCAATATTTGTTTCTTATCAGTGCACCATTCTTCTCTTTATCTTGAAATACAGCATATTGGTACCTTGCAAGACTCATAACCTTGAAGTCACAAGTTCAAATTTATCTTCGTAAAAAAAATTGAGGTTTGATCTTGGTAACTATTAATTAATTACTATATAATATTAGCTTTTTTTCTTTTCAAATGAGAGGATAGAACCATTACAAGAAATTGCGTTTTTATACTATAATATTTCTTTTTCTAATATTTAGAATTAATCTTTAAGATAATGATATATTTTTGTCAATATAATTATATATAATATATAGTTTCTCATTCTCTATTATCAATATCTAAGTATTACTATATACTTTAAAATATATTATATTTATATAAATTATGTGAGATATATTCAATTTTGACAATACAAGGAAGAGACCACTCTCTAAATTTTTTCTTTATTTGCATTTTTAGGACTTATATTGTATTTTAATGTGTTTCACCATTCAAAAGAAGTAGGGAAGGGTCGTTTCATTTTTGTATCGAGAACGAAGAGGTTCAAAAGATAAGAGAATTAATGATACCCACCAAAAAGACTAATCTAATCCATAATGATGTACAGAAAAAATACAACAATTTTGTTATCCGACCAACCATTAGGAGAAGCAAATACAACAGGCACACTGATCAGTAAGATTGATGAAGTAACAATTAATGCAAAAATAGCCAATTGGAAAGTAATAGTCATGTTTCTAATCCTCCAATCTACCAACAAAATATAGCACATTATTTTAATAAATTGGATCGTTACATCAAATGATTTGGTTGACCACAAGTATAGGTCCTCCAACTTGCATGGACCCTAATGTGACTTACCACATAATTGTCACTGTGAAAATTTAGTGTGGCCATTACCAAAATTGTCTTGGTTTCCATTATGTCAACTGCTTGAAGTTCTAGAAAATTCAATTGAATTGTCTGAAATTCGTGAGGATATATTTGAAATCGATCTAGAGATTGATTGTCCAAGATTCATGAATTTAAAGTTTACTTGGTTTACTACTTTATATGTACATTATTGCATAGATCTGTTTGAGTTTTGCTTTCAAATATACTTCTCTCAACCTTTAGAGCTGCTTCCACCAATTTCTCAACTCTTTTCATTTTACCACAGTAATGGAAGTTCGAGTATCTTCCCTCCAACCACCCTCAAACCTCTTGCATTTTTCAACCTCATCTTCAATAATGGTAGTAGCATACTTGAAAAGCTCAACATACTTCTTATGATACTCTGTTGTAGTCATCAATCCCTTGAACTAGCTTAAAAAATTTACTTCATTTTGCATCTTTATAAGTTTCAAATTCACTCAATCGATAAATCGTATAATATCACAATTCAATACAATATCACAATAAGAATATTATCTATACTCAAACATTCTGAAGAACGTGAAAACAAGATCTTTAAAAACATATCATATATATCACAAGCAAATACTCTTAACAACAAAATATTCAAGAAAAAAAAAAAACTCAACCATTTAAAGCCTAAAATAAGAATTTGAAGCTATCTTCAACAGACATTCTAATTATATATTTTGAATATTTTTCCTCCTATGAGATTCATCTTTAACAACCTACAAATTCAAAATAAAAAAAATAGGTAAGTTTATATTGGAAATCACATCATCCATTTTTAAAATAATTGGGCTTTTCTCTAAAGGGATTAAATGAATCTAATCTTATTAAGTTGAACTTGCCATTTGAGGTACATGTTAGTGGAGTACTAATGCTGTGAAAGTTAAGACATTAGTGATAGTCACAAAAGATTATGAGACTAATAATTTAGGCATAGTTTGTCTCGTACCCTCTAATACAAATACACCATACGATTTAGAGGTTAACAAGACTGAATACGAGTAGTTCTTTCTTCATAGTTGGTCGATGAAGACATGTGATGTGTGATCGTATAGCTCTAGGAACATTGTCTACGATTAAAACTTGACCGCTAATTCCTATTGTCGTCTATTATTTATCTAATTTATTAGCAACCAACCACAAATTTGTCTATTTCATTAATTATCATTGGTTTCCATTAAAAGCGTTGTCTTAGAAAGACTTGAACTCCTACCATTCTCATGGCATACGAAATACTTTTATATTACTAGTTGTGAAAGTATATTCCAGTACTAGACCCAGAAAAATTTTCAACATATCCCTTATACACATTCAATCATCAATTTTATTACTAAAAGACTTTGAAAACTTAATGTTGTAAATTCTTTTGCATTCATTGCATTACATGATGTTGAATAATTCCTCAAAAAAAAAAAAGAAAAAAATTGATGGCATGAAAAAAAAAGTTAGTTAACTTTGATTTGAAGCATGTGTTAAAATAATATTCACATAAGAGCATTATATTTTTAAATATATTAGGTCTCTCACATATTACATAATACACACATATGCATAGAACCATCGTAAGCGTTTGAATGTATAATCAAAGCATATATTAAAATAAAAGTTCACATAACAGCATTATATATTTTTAAAAGTAAAAGATATATTTCGAAAAAACATACGATGTTTAATGATCCATGAGAGAATCAAAGGCATTTTTATCCACAATGGATGAATATTTAGTAAGTTCGTGAAGGTTGCCGCCAAGGAAAGAAGAAAACCAATGGGCCGAAAGCTTTGGCCGTCGCTCAAGTGTCTTCCTGTCCACATACAAAAGCCCAAACCTCGTGTCGTACCCGTCGGCCCATTCCAAATTGTCGATTAAGGACCATACAAAATACCCTCTCACATCAGCACCATCCCTGTCATAAAATGAAACTTAAACTTATTAATTACATTCATTATTGCACACTTATAATTTTGTAATATTAGCAAATATAGTACCATAGTAAACAAATTTTGCAGATACAACAAAATTTTAAATAAAATAGAGACCATGGAGAGGTGAGACATAGATGAACTAATGATCACTCCAAATTATTAAAAATAAAATTTCTAATTAACAACAATTAATAGCTAAAAGTTTGGATTAAAAATATAATGGAGTTGTACATAGAAACTCTAAAGTAGGCTATTTAATTATTTAGGTTGAAAGATAGTTTTTACACATATATAAACTTGCCTGATATTAACAATATAGTGCGGGAATTTTAATCACTAACAATTTAGTTTCTTAATATTAATAATTAGAAGAAAAACACAGTAATAAATTCCTATACTTCATAATTTTTTATTAAGTTCCTGTAAACTTTTTTTTTTTTTTTGTAAGATTTAATAAAAAAAAATCATGTAAATTTATAAACTGTTCAAAATTCAATTTTTATTTTATAAATTACTAAAAAAAATTATTTTGTAACCAAAAATAAAATTTAACTTAGATGATATTTCTTTTGTGAAGGATGGACTAATGGTTACGGGACTAAATTGTTGTAGATTTTTAAATACATGAATTTATTTGTTACAAACTATAGTTCAAATAAGACTAATTTAAAAGTTTATGAACAAAAAAAAAATGTTTCTCAACTTTTTATTTACCTCATTGCTTTAGTCAAGGAAGCGAGGTAGTTCTTGTGGTAATTAACACGTTTTGTATCATTTATTAAGTCTTCAGTTTCATTATCTTCTGATTGTGGTGAAGAATATCCTTTAAAAACAAAACAATATAAAAAAGTCAATATCACTTTGTTTAATTAAAATGAAAATTCTAATCAATGGACATACTTTCAACTAATTAACTTACCATTTTCTGTGACAAAGATGGGCTTATTGGGGTACCTTTCCTTGATGTAGTTAATGACTTTTCCCAGGCCTCTCGGAACAACAAAGAATACGTCTATTCCTGTCTGTTGTATAAATTAAAAATGTTGTAATTTTTTAGTACAACAAAGAAAGACATGAAGATTTGAATATTTTTTTAAAAAAGAAAAAAAAAAGAAAAAAAGAAAGAAAAATTGAAAATTCAACTTAAAAAGAGGGTATACATGTCAATTATCACTGAATTATACTTAGATAAATGAGATGACATGCATTTACATAAGTTTGTAAAAGGAGTGTTCTATTCTCTTGGGCTACATTTTTTTAATTATTAATTAGAAAATTTTAATAATCACTTATTTATTATCATATACAATATAAAGAGTTTAATTTAAAAAATCAAAAGTTTTTCTCTTCAAATAACAAATCTTTATATTCCATCAATGAAAAATATCGATAACCTTTTATCAAGTATTTACCAGTCACATTAATAGAGATTGCATATATCATCACATGCTATGTTCGTATAATTATAAGAACACGATCCTTTATGTTTTTTTACTTTCTAAATTACCTTTTAACCTTGAGTATTTAAAACATATTAAAGCATGATGGATTAAATAATACCTTTTAAAATTTTGACGAAATTAAAATAGAAGAATTTAATTAGGAGAGAAAAAAAGAGCATACTGGATCTCCAATGGAAACACCATCTCGGTATGCCGTCGTATTAAGATATCCTGTTACAGGATGATCTCCACCATTAGAGCAAGCAGAATGAAGACAATCTTTTGTATAAAATGTAGTATAGTGGTTGACACAAATGAAGTCCAAACTTCCTCTTATGATATCTTTCTCTACATCTGAAAAGCTTGGAAGTTGACTTCCTAAAATTTCTCGCATTTCTTTAGGATAATCTCCATATACTATCGGATCATACACCCTATTCATATTGAAAAAATAAAATTTATATATCTCTATATAAAAAAATTTAAACATTCAATGTATAATAAGACATTTCAGCACTGTTGAGTTTTAGTTTATTTAATTTATTTTAAACAATATTTTTAATTTTTTAAAATTAAGTATAACATTTTAGATTATTGCAACATTGGAGCCCACACTTCACCTACCTGCCCACTTGTCTATAGTCTAACATTATATATGTGATCTATAGGATAATTATTATTATTAAAAAAAGTTTAAGACCACCAAGGTTTTCAATTGTTTTCAAAAAATGGTTTTCCATTATTTGGATTAACGAGGATTTGGTCTACATGTACCAATGTAATCATTGGTGTTTATTTTCTTTTCTTTTCTTTTTAACTTTTGCTAAATATATCTAAATGACCACTCATCCATTTTCAAAACTTTTCTTAATTTTTTAAAATTCTTAGATGTAATTTTCACGTAGAAAAAAGATTCCCAAAATAATTGAGATCTATTTAGTCTTTTAAACTTGTGAATTAATTTTCTATAAATTTCAAAATGAAACTGTTGAATGAGACAAAGACAATTATGAGACGTGGACAATGTAACAACTTTTTTTATAGTTCTTTTTTTAATGTGTGTTTTTTCAAACTCTCTAGCTAACTTTAGTTGGAAAAATATAGATAAAAAAAGATGATGCAGAATAAATGTAGATGGAAAAAACTAACCAAGCAAAGATGAAAATTAAGGCTCTCTCAGCAGCTTTTATGTCGTATTCATGGTCTGTCAGTGGTTCATACATGTGGCAGTATGCCACTATTCCTATCGATCCACCTTGTTTTTCCTGCAAAATAAATATTTTTATAATATCTGTTTAAATATCAAAAAAGATCTCACAAATGTAAATTAACATGAAATGTGAAGGAAATAATCTTGTCTCCACCGGACATTTGAACTATCTGCTCTGATATCATCTTAAATCACCACCAATTTAATTCAAAAGTTCAAACGAATGGAGAAGGGTAAATTTAATATAATATCAAATATAATATTTTTTAAAAAATCACACTAATTTCTTTTGTAATCATTTTTGGAGAGTATTAAAAGATGAAGAAATGGTGCATGAGTAGTGCTTATTTAAAAAGGAATAATGAAAGAAAATTGGGTTTCTAATAAAATATAAGAAAGTAGTAAAATATTTACATTTTATAGAACAATTTTAAAAATGGAAAAAATCTACAGGTCCACAAAGAGAAGCAACCGTAATTAATAGATTTGGTAAACAATTGTTTAGATTTGACGATTTTGATTTGATATAGATTTGATATACCATTTAGATTTGACTATTTTCTTGTTTTAGATTTCATCGTTTAGATTTGGGTAGCCAAATCTAAGCGATTTTTTTTTTTTAAAAAATTGTACTTTATATTTAGTACACGATTTAAATTTGGGTAGGCAAATGTGAACTATCTTTATTCAAGATTTTTTGGTAGTTTAAATTTGATAAAATTTGGCTACCTAATAAACTATTGTTTTAAGATTATTTGTAGACCATCATTTAGATTTGGCTATTTATTTTTTTAGTAAAGGCGTTTAGATTTGCAATATCCGAACAATATGATCTTTTATATTTGACACGTGATCTTAAACAACCAAATAACAGTTTAAAAAAAATAGATCTTTCATATTTGTTACACAATCTTGAACCAAATAACAGTTTGAAAGAAGATGAAAAGAAAAAAAATAGCAAATGAGAAAGGAAAGAAAGACGATAAAAATGAATGACAAACCTCAAATATTAAAAAATAAACAATAAGTTTCATACACTTTTTTATTTTGTTACACGTACCATAGATATTTTATCGGTATTATATTTAAGAAAATTAACCAAAAATTTTTTTATTAAGTTTAAAGGGAGAATTTACCATGATTTGTGTTTGGTCATAACTAAGAGTTAGAGACTAACGTAAATGAATAAGCATATTATCTTATCGATGGAAATTAAAAAAATATAACAAAAAGAAAATAAAATTTAAATAAACTATAGATAATTAATCTATATTTGGTAAATATTTAATAAGATTTCCTCAAAATATAATAATTCAAATAATGTATAAACATAAATATTGTAAAATTAAAATTTTAGAACTTAAAATTTAAATAATATAAAATTTACATATGAAAAAAAATTAAAAAAATATATATTAATTTTAAAACAATTAATATATATATATATATATATATTAATTTTAAAAAAATAAAATTAAAGAAATGAATAAAATAACTAAAAGAAACTTAGCTTGACATAGTGTGTTGAAGACCAATATATACGTGGATGAAATTATCACACATTCATACTAAAAATAATGGTTTTGTTTAGAAAAAGAAAACATGATTGTACACCAAAGAAGTCAATTACCCAAAAAAAAAGAAAAATCAATACTATTTTTAAGCTCTTAAATTTGACCAAATAAGACTTTTTCAGTTCTAGAAACAAGAAACCAAAAATGTTATTAAGCATATTTATTTTTAAAAAAACATAAGAAATTGAAATAGAAAACAAGAAAGGAAAACTTTAAAGACCAAAAACTAAAATGGTATTAAAAGGAGAGGAGAAGAAAGTTACTTGAAAATGAGTGCGATAAAGACGAACAGCCTTGGCATGGGCAAGTAACATGTTGTGCATGACAATGAGAGGCTCAATATCAGCGTTTCCAGTAGAGCAATTTCCAAAGGGTGATGAGCAGTGACCCGGTGGATAAACTCCTTTTGTGTAACTCATTAATGTTATCACATTTGGTTCGTTTATAGTTATCCAATACTTCACTCTATCACCGAACTCCTCAAAACAAATTTTTGCAAAATACACAAAATCTTCCCTAAAATAAATCATTTCATCATAATTATATGTTATGCCACATAAACAAGAGAGTAAAGAATAAAGGCAAATTATTAAAAAAAAAATACTTTTTAACCTTTGAAATTTAATGAAAGCAACATTTTATCTTTATGGTGACAAAGTTATCAAAATCAAATATTGAGTTATATTAAGTAACCACTACGTCTTTATATATTGTTTTCAAATAAATTTTATCTATAATAATTTATCAAACTACAACATTAAATCTTATCAAACTAAAATAACTGACAAAATTGAAAATTCGTGATTTTTACTGAAATATCGATTTAAAATTATATGGAAACAAAAAATATTGTATTTGATTTTATTTTGGATTTAAAAACTGAATCAAATCATGGACAACTTCTTACTACAAGTGTAAAAAAATGTTCATGAAATCTAAAACACACATATATATATAATCGTTATACAAATTATAAAATTTAAAGACTAAATCGTTAAACAAATTATAAAATATAGAGACTAAATCATTATCAATTGTAAAATAGAGACTAAATTGTTACTTACTAAAATTTGAGATTAAAGAATTGCAAATTTAAAAATATAAGGATTAAATTATCATAATTAACTAAAGTTTAAAAACTAAACGGTTATTTTTGTAAAAAATTAATAATAATTGTGTTTTTCAAAACAAAATGGATAAAAGAAAAAGAGACATTACTGCATTTGAGCGTTCAACCAACTTCCATATCTTTTGTCGAGTTCAGCAGGAAGATCATGATGGTGAATTGTCACAAATGGCTCTATGCCTGTATCCATTAATTTCTATTACTCAAATATTTTAGAGAATATAATTCAATATTGATATATTTTTAAACTTTTAAGTTACAAACTTAATTGAGGAATTCTAGTGTTAATTTAGTACATAATTTTCAAAGTTATAAATCAGTTAGGAAAGATCGACACTAATTTTATGGTTTATCAACGACAGACCAATATAGATATAATCTATCATTGATAGATCATGAGTCTATCACGAATAAACTTTGTTATATTTATAATTTTTATAAACATTTATTATTGATCACTCGGTTATTATTCCAATAATCACTACATTTACAATTAATCTCTATATAATTGAAACCTTGATTTTTCCATTACTATAATAATACTTTAATTGTTGGTTTTAATTAATCCAATAATTAGTTTGGAGATTTAAGAGATAAAATTTCAAAGTTCAGCAGTATGAACTATTTAATTTTTCTTTCAGTGGAGCGAAGGTTTTCAAACTTTAGATAGATTGATGATATATATACACTTTATAATTTGATTTATGTTTACTTTTGGACATATACTCTGTGATACATAGTCTAATAAATTTACATGGTAAACATATGTTATTTATGTTAAATTTTGCCTAAATTGAATGACAAATAATCAGCAACTTTAAATTTTTGTTACTCCATCAGAAATAGAGAAATTTTAAAAAATTAAGAATCATGTGAACATAATTGAAGTAAAGTATAGATATGTTAATAACTTTAGAGGTATGTAGTTCAAATCATATTTGGTTATAATGTGTGTATATATATAGATAAATAAATATAGACACCCATATATGATAAAAAAAAAAAAATTAAGTAAATTGAAAAAAAGTACCTTTTAACAACAAATTATCAATGATTTTGTTGTAGAAGGCAATTCCCCTTTGATTGACTTTATCGAATCTTCCCTCTACATAAATAATTAAAGAATAGTTACAAATTTAATAATTAGATTCAAAATAATTATGCATATAGTAATATTTTAAAAAATTTACAAATATAGCAAAATTTGTCAAATTCTATCAATGATATAAGTTTATCACTGATAGACCATATTGTAAATATTGGTCTATCACTGATAGACCATATGAATCTATCATTGATACACGTCTATTGACGATAGTTTTGCTATATTTTTAATTTTTTTTTTAAATTTTACTATATCTTTAATTATTATTTATAAAATTGCCGTCACAATTATGCAAAATATTATAACGGAAGTATTGAAAAGACAATGAATATTAATAATATCTTATTTCGAAAATTCCTACCATATCAATTATCAATCATCAAAATTATGGTTAAAGAAAGAAA
>JBBPDI010105713.1:0-25763 GCA_037974545.1 Cucumis variabilis
AATTCGTGAAGAGAATACAAGAGAAGAAAAACTTCAAAGGTAAGTTTTTCTTTTAACCCTATCTATGTTATTTTAGGGTTTTATGCATGTTAATCACTAAACTTGTTTAGTTACAATTAGAGTAAAAATTTAATCCTAATTCCGCTGCACATATCTACCATTTCCATCATTTTTTAAATAGTAACATAAACAACAACCTTTCATAAGCCTTTTTAAAACAATAACCAATGAATGATACATAAATACTTTAACTTGATAAAGAATTGAGAAATAATAAGTCAAATCCTTATTTTTCCTACTTGTATTCCAAGTATCTACTCTTGGGAGGTGGCAGAATGAACTCAATGCCAACTCCAAATTTCAGAGATGGGGTATCCCCAATTGTTGTTCTTGAGAGATAGGCGTCTCTAGCTCTGATCCTGGAGATAA
The DNA here is from genome assembly GCA_037974545.1 of Cucumis variabilis. Taxonomy (NCBI): domain Eukaryota; kingdom Viridiplantae; phylum Streptophyta; class Magnoliopsida; order Cucurbitales; family Cucurbitaceae; genus Cucumis; species Cucumis variabilis. The sequence continues at coordinate 430 of JBBPDI010105713.1, forward strand.
GTGTCCTTACCTCAAATTCCTTGGCGTTCCAATACCTACCTCACTAAGGGTTATTTCAGATATCTTGGATCTGATAAAAACATTTATAAAATCATATACTTTAAAATATTTAAGAATCCTTTTGCGTAAAGCAAACCTTTAAACATAACCATGCCTTGATAAAATTATTTTCTAATAACCCTTAAACATTTCACAATATACCTTTTTGCATGAAGCAACCTTTAAACATAGCCATGTCTTGATAAACTCCTTTTCTCTTTATCTTTAAATATTTAACAGAAAACATGCTTGAATAAATACATTGATGAAAATCATGCTTTAGAAATCATTCATAAATCATATAACTCAAAATTTTACTCAAACACTACGTTAAACATCAACTTTAAGAACATGCTTTGAAATCACATAGTAAATTCATTTTTCACTCACAATACAAATACAAGCCTTAGATCCTTGGTTAACAAATCTTCCTAATCTCCTACTGAGTGAAGGTTGGCACTGAACTACCCTCTTGCTTTTGCTTAAACTATTGCAAGCAACTCAACTTCTCTCTACCTTACCCTTGGAGTGAAAATGGTGAGAAATAAGAGTCTGTGGACTTTAAAAACACTAATTGTCTCCAAAAAATTCTAACCTTGTGCGTTAGGGATTTTCAAAAAATTATCTGTCACGCATTTATTAAGTGATCTCGATTGAGATAGGCCCACGATCTTTTGAGGTATGCACTTTCTCATCAAGACAAGCACCAAGATTATATTCGAGAACCCGATATTCTCCTTTTCTATAAGTTCCAATAGTCAATGTAAAGACCTCAAGATAAAGATAAATATCAAAAGACACTTTCTTGAAAAGGGAAAACTAATTTTCTTTTATAAAATTAATATCAATAAATATTCGAAAACATAAAATCGACAAAACGAATAAAAATAATTTGAGAATGTGACCAGTGTGTTTTGAAAATTCTTTAAAGAAATAAAGATAAACAAATGAGACAAAACATTAAATAAGGTGTCTAAAACCAAAATACTGATACATAGATGCAGAAGCAAAACTGAATCCTTATATGGCATGTCACGGACACTTCATGTCGCTCGCCAACTTTCCAGATCCTCCACCTTTATTTGAAATATTAAACATTGAAAAGAGTGAGTATACCAGATATACCCAATAAGGGATTCACTATTTGTCCCGCTAGGTGATCTATTAACTTCCCGTTAGAAACATAATAATAGTGTCGTGTTCAATGTAGCACACCTGGGTGAGTGAGATTGTATGAACACCTCTAATCGTGCGAGCGATCTCGTAGGAACATCCCTAGTCGTGTGAGATATCGTGGATACACATTGAGCGAGTGAGATCGTATAAATACCCCTAGTCGTGTGAGTGATCGTAGATACACACTCTTAAACATGTTTATGATACGTAGATACACCTCTAATCATGCGAGCGATTCCATCAGAACACCTCTAGTCGTGCAACTGACCCCATATACACAGTATAATTATTCCCTAGCCGTGCATGTGATCTGTAGGTACACCATTAAATCGTGCAATTGGTTTCATAAGAACATCTTTAGTTGTGCGAGTGACTTCGTAGATAGGATCACAATATAGGTGGGGTAAAAGCTCAATAGACACACCACAATCCAAAAACATGTAATAATCAACATAACATGACATGAATCATCAGTCATGACAATCCATAATTATAACAATCCATAAAACATGGAATCCATAAAGCATGCTTAATCATCATGTAACACGAGTCAACAACCACAACATCCAATTATGCATTTTCAGCTACTATCAATGCATAATCACAAAATACATGCAACTCTTAAAATTTAATTTGAAGGTCTAGTAGTAGAATCTCTTACCTCGAGATTAGCTAAAAGTTTATTCCTTATCTGTCATGGTTAAACCTTTCTAATAGATAAATTCTAAATAGTAGAGGGAAATTCAAATAGCTTAAATAATAAAAAAAACAAATTAATAGTTGGCTATGGTATTCAAAATTCTCCAATTAATCAACTTACCCAAAGTTGAGGTTAAAACTAATTCAATCTTATTGGGAGAAACTCCACAAGGTAATTATTCCAATTTAGATATAAAATTAATTTATTTAGATTCCAAAAATTAAGGTTTGATAAGTATACCAAAATCCAATCAAAACTCACCAGCAACTTACCCCAAATGGCTCAAATGATACCAAAATTGGCTTGGCTTACGCTAAGGGAACAAAATGGCTTAAGCGGCTTGGGTTGATTGGTGAATGGCTTGAGGAAGAAGAAGAAGTTGGGAATGGAGATGTTAGTGGGTGTCGACTGGGTGAAGAACTGTAGATCGATGACGACAATGACTGGACGGCGACGATAAGTGACACGTGGAAGAGAACCGACACGCAAGAGAGGTGTTCATTTGCTCTGGCTCTGGCTAAGGATGTGCGACTTCGTCGAAGCGTGAACGAAGATACAAACATGATGACAATCCAGACAGTGAAGCAACTGGTGAGTGTTGAAACGGCCGAACAGTCAATAGTGATCCTTACGACGACTAAGGTTTTTCTTTAGTGAAAAGATAAAGAAGATGGTGAATAGTGATTAGCTTGCATGCTATTCGAGAATCTTCCTTAATATTAGAACTAATAATAATAATAAATTATTATTATTTCTTTTTCCTAATTACTTTTGGTTTTCTTTTTTCTTTTTTTCAAATAACCCAAATCTTTTCTCTTTCCTCCCTTAGTTCTCATCAAATCAATTTTTATCTCTCCAAATTAATTATCTTTTTCAAATGATTATATTTTCCCACAATATAATTATTTTCTTTTTTTTCCTCAATAAAAATCTTTACTTTAGAAAATATATAATAATCCTTTTCTTAAATAATTATATTTCAACAAATATAATTATCTTTTCATTTTGCATAATAATTGTATATAAATAGCCATGCATCCATATAATTACCAAATCTACAACAAAACCTCCAATAATCAATTTAATTCCAAAATTATTTAATTAAATTCCAATTTACACAAAATCAATTAATTTCCATTAAATGAATTCAAAATAACGTCCAAAACAAAACTAAGATAATTATCTCAAAAAATTATCTTAATTTTTGGGGCGTTACAATCTTCTTCTGTCCTTAAGAAACTTTCGTTCTCAAAAGTTCTAATTCTCAAACAACTCGGGATACTGGCTTTCATGTCATAATTAATAACATTCTCCACCAAATTCTAAAATATTTAATATGTATGCTTAATTAATCCAATGCATTACGCCAAATAAATTTCTTAGTTTTGAATTTCAATTAACCTAACGCCTACATAAATTCATTAAATTTTTTGGTGTTACAGTCAAGTCTGCTGGCAACTAGAGAAGAAGAAAAGGAAGATGCTGAAGAAGCAAGTAAGCAGGCTAAGTGTTACTTTAGCGAAGGATCGTATTGGTCGGGTGACAAAGACCATGGTGTAAAGAGTGTGCAAGGAGACACACAGGACTTATAGACACAAAATTGTTTGTTTTAATTATGGACAAGCTAGACACCACCGAGATGAATGTTCGAAAGATACCTACATTAGTAAGGAACCGTCGCGAAAAGAAGTAGTTTCCACTTTGTTCAAAAAGTTATGCGAGGAGGACCTATGATGGACAAAGGAAAGAAAGTTGCGAAATAGAATTTCGAGAACAAAATTCCAAAAAGGAGGGAATAGTTGTGAGGTCCAAATCCAAAAAAGGGAGTCATATTGAAGAAAAGCTTGGTAAAAATGACTTTTGTTACAAAGTATGAGGCATTTTGAGAAGTAATTTGCATTATAAGGAAAGGCAATGTGGGGTGAGAGTTTGCGTTAAGTATTGTGGTAGTGAAGCAGACATTTTGTCACAAGAAAAGTTAGGCATTTTGTTGCAGTAACCTGAAGTGAAGTCAGAAAAAATGAGTTGGCCGTTATAGCTTGTCATGAAGAAAAGAAGGCAAGGAAGAGCTTAGATTCTCAAGAAGATAAGGATATCATCTCAAGGAATTGATTTGACAGCCGACTTCGTATTGAGCCTAGATTGATTGCATGACATGATAAGTGTTAAGACGAGACATGTAAAGTTATAAGTAGTAACCTGCGGGTAAAGGGAGTTTCAATGGTGATTAACCAAACCAAAGGACTAGTATAAATAAGACTAAAGAGATCAAAGAAAATGTGATTATTCGGAGAAGTTGCCAAGGAAGTGCTAAGAGTTGAGTGTGATTGAAGAGCTAAACAAGAAAAGGAAGAGAGCTAATGGCAAGAAAGGAAGGAAATTGAGTATTTTGTGAGTTATATATTTTCTTTCTAGAACTATTTCATGAGTGATTTTTATAAGTAAAAGAAGTATTTTGTGAATTTGAAAGCATTCTTTCCGAGTCTATGGTTATGCATAACACGCCATATATATCTACCTATTGTTGTATTGGTATTGATGTTGTTGTTTGAAAAGAGAAAACTATTAATTTCTATGTGATGATTGTGTGCGAGTAAATCATTAGCCTTATATCTATTAAGTGAGCAACTATTATGTGGTGTGCACATAATGTGTCAAGGCATCGTGTGGATAGTGTCACACCCTAAATCGCAATACGATCAAAATGCCAAAGTAAAGGGAATAAGATGTGAATCATTTTCTATGCCTAGTCTGATTACCTTGTGTGTAGACTACTGTATTAAAAGCATTCAAGAACATACAGATTCGTCCTTGTTCTTCATGTTGCTAAGCTTTATACATTCCTTTCAATGCATAAGTCAGTTTCTTTTCACCATGTAGCCCGTACACTCCATAGTGACCTTGATTCTTTATGTGCACATAAAAGTTAACATCATCTTAAAGAAACAACTAATGGTTTGAAAACCATTTTATAGTATTGAAATTATAATCATCAAATCAAGCTTTAACATTATAAATCACGCTTGAAAATACAACTTTTCATAGAAATCTCTTTGAAACATTCTCATTTGAATTCTTCTTTCAAATGAGTAAAGAGAAATCATAATAAAGTTTTTAACATAAATTCATTTGAGAGAAAAACACTTACAAAACTTTACTATAGAAGTCGTTCTTCTTCTTCTTTCAAGTCTCTTCTCACGTAGCTAAATCAGCAACACTTCAACATTTTAACAAAACTCTCATCATCTCCTCCTTAGTTACCTAAATTCTCTTATTTATAAAGTCGTTAAACTAACTTAGTCATGCATAAACTCTTCTCAGTTTACCATGCTCAAATCTTTAGTCTTATACGTTAACCCTTGTCAAATTAAATTTGACCTTTTCTTTGCCAGACCTTGCTTCTCGCCTAACCCAAACCATGAATAACTTAAACCACTGAACATTTCTCCCGAATAACCTTATCGTGTGGTTATATTTTTACTATAAGAAATCTTCCACGCTAACTAACCAACTTTTACATGCATAGAACTTTTATCGCGAACTTATACTCCAAGGCTTGCTCGCAGACTTCTTCTCCGTGAAACACTTGGTTCTTCTTGCGAACACCAACCAAAACACCTAGTCTAACACTTTGTCAAAACTTTTACTTCTTAACTTATGGGATACTACACAACTTCTTTTACGAACTACCCACTTAATCGTAAACATATACTTAACTCTAAAAGATTTAATTGTTTAATCCTTTTCATGGATTTATTTAAACACCAACTTCTTAATACTTTAGCCAAATTTTATGTCTTTACTCAAATTAGAAATGGGTTTCATAGATGGCCTGTACAACAAGAAATTAAACAGGAAAATTCTCAAACACTGTGGATGGAGTAAACATTATAATAATCTAAAACGCAGGATGCTTGCGAGAGTGAATCCCAGTAGTCTTGCTGCAGGGAATGATTCATGTTTTTTATGGAAAAGACTAAGATGAACTAATGTGTGATTTATGTAATTTATGAAATGAGGCATTGTGTGCTTGTGTTTATGAAATGAAAATGAATTTATGTATATGTATTGTATTCCCCAAAAAGGTTTTCTAAAAGCTTCACTCACTAAGTGTTTGACTTATGTGTTGACTTTCCCTTTCCTTAGGTGTTCAGGGGTTGAGGCCAAGTAAAGAAGGATAAGATGAGTTGCCATACATGAAAGGTGAGCAAGGAGTGCTATTTTATTTTGCATTTCCTTGTAATGAGGGAGTAATTATACTCCTAAACACCTTGAGCATCAAGGGATGCATCCCAAAATTTTGAAAACTAGGCAAGGCATTTAAGTCTAAGATTTACCTCTATACTAAGCAAGAAAGGATAATGTAATTGTAAAGGATTGGTCCAAAATATAAAAGATGTTGTGTTTATGTATTTCCATTGCATTGTATTGTGCTTATCACGTAGTAGTTAAAGAGTTTAAATTGAGCTAAGACTAGGTGATAAAGCCAAGCTTGAAAGAGAGTTTAGTGATTGTTTAAGTTAATTTCCACTATGTTTTGTTGAGAAAGTCTCTTGAGTTATAAGTTAAAGCTCTGCGTTGAGACTGGTTTAAAGAAGTTGTTCTGCTTACTAGGTGATTGCTTGTTTGTTTATGTTCATATACAAATATTCATAGATATGTCATGTTTCAGGCTCTAATTGAGCGACTAGTAGGTGACTAAATAGGCTCATGCGATAAAAGGTGCAATCTTATTCATGCGTTGAAAAACTTCTAATGATATACATGTAATGCAAGTTTTCCTCTCTATCGTCCAAGTGCAAGCAAAGAGAGATTTTCTGGTAAGTTCAAGGTCAAATATAGAGAAATAATGTTCCTCATGATCTTATCGTGTAACTAAACTTATGCGATATACTCTATACAATGTGAATATATGAATAGTATATTTATCCTACTTATTTACACTAAGGTGCCTTTGGTGGTGCAAGGTGAGCATGACGATGAGATGAGATGGAAAATGAACTCATTTTATATGCATGTAAAGAAAGAATGCTTAATTAACTAATCACGATGAATTGCATTTTAATAGTTCAAGACAATACAAAGCATATATTAACTTCAGAAATAAGGCGAGCGACCTTTCAATGCCTTTGTCATACTTGCTCCCCTCTTGGAATTCAAATACTTAAAGTTAAGCTATGATTTGTGTCTAATCAACTTGTTTGTCTTATGAGTAATTTATCCTTAATTAAGGTAGGCAATCTTTCGATTCTTTCGTAGCACACATTAACATCTTTGTAACTTATACTATCTTCTTGTTGCTTGCTTTGTTAACTATGTGCTTTCACTTGTCAAGTGATTGCAATAAATATCATTGTCTTTCTCTCGAATACACAATGCGATGACATCCACATTTAACTAAACAAAACTTATAAAACATACAATCTGATTCTCTAGTATTAAAAACACAGTCCATTACTCATGAACTAATCAAACAGATTGAATATGGATAGTATAAAAGAAATGGAAGAATGAAAGAAGAAATGCATTACTATTATAAATACAACTTTAGGCCTCTTGGTCACTGAGTACATTTTTTAAACAATACAATATAAATAGAAAATGGAATACAAAGAAATGCATCAAGTCTCATAGTATGATTTCTTATACTCCTTGGCTTTGCTTTTTGCCTGTTCTTGAGGAGAAAATGGTGGGGAAAGAACTCTCTCTCTTTTTGTTCTAAGTTCTCACCTAAAACTTAAGAGAGAAAGAATGGATGAATATGAACTTGCTCTCCAGCCAAAGATTGCACATGGAATTCTGAAGTAGAGTCCTGGATTTATATGCGAGGAATGTTGTTGATAGAACATCCTACGCTTCATTAATGCCTTTAAAAAGTTGCATTGGTGCCATACAGACATCCTTTTGTCCTTTTTTTGACATTCGTGCCAACCAAATTTGTTTGCTAGTGCCTCATATCGCCTAGCTTGATTTCTTGTCGCTGTGTTAGTTGGACGTGTCACCTCGCGTAACATTCTATCATGAAGCTTTACTTCTTTTTGCTTAATATCATATGATAAAACATGTAAAGCACAATAAAACAGAGATAGAGTTCTTTTGTAAGATTCGATGCACAAGTTAATCAAATTAGTTACTTTTTTCTTTATTTTCTTCTATTCTTGTGAAATAAGACTTCATTATTTTACATTAAAGGCCATAATAACTTGTGTTTCTACAAGTTATGAGCAGTTAGCATTTATCAAGCAATGTGATACGCATTGAGTGTCTAGGCGGCACACCTCCATCTGATTGCATGAAGTGACTTTTGGGGTGGGGCGTGATACTAGTGCTCTTTAACTTTCACTTTGTGCTTCCAATCTCAGTTGGTCATAGCCTTGAGATCTTAACTTCTTAAGCTTGTGGTCCATCTTGGTCGAACAAGCACCGAGATGGCCCTGAGATTTCACTTTTGTCTTCAATCTCGCCTTAGATTCTACACGACTACTCGAGACAATTACATAAAAAGCATTTTGTCTTTCCTCTCGGCTGAGCAAGCACTGAGATGCTCCTGCCTTAGAACTAAGATTTGCTCTATGTTTTCCATCTCATTGGAGATTACTCAAGTTCGGCCTGAGATTCCCTTTCCAAGACACTTTGGCTAACAACCATCTTTTCCTCAACTCTCCTTACATCATCCCATCACAACTTCAACCTCAATACTTAACTTTGAACCAAATCTTTTAAAGTTTCTCTTTCTTTTACCCAAAATTAACAAGTTCTAAAGGTCATAGAAATTTGGGGTTTCACAACTCTCACCCCCTTAAGAAATTTAGTCCTCGAAATTTAAACAACAATTTAAAAAAACACCAATTTTACATAGCTTAAACTTTATCTCTTAAGTTAAACACAAAGTATTTACATACTTATATCTTACATCTTTGAAACAAAACTATATACATAAGTCCACACAACACTTAACTATTCCATTACACCCATTTGCTTGCTATCACTGGGCTCCCTTTCGTTTCATAAAGAAACCCTTGATTGGTTTCTTGACTGTAACTCAACTTGCGAATCCTTTTGCGTCTTCAATTCTAATTGAGGACATTTTCTTTTAAAATGCCCATATCGTTTGCGTTGATAACAAACAACTACTCCAACCAAACATTGACCCTAGCAAAATCTTTCATAGTTTCCTCACAACAAGTTCTTACCTTTCTTAAGTACTGATTTCTTTCCTAATTTCCTAAAATTTCCTTGTTGTTGCTTTGAATGAGTACTTTCTATATTCTCTTTTCATAGATTTTGTCTTCTAGAACAAGTAGCCTGCCTTAGTTTTTTTTTTTTACTTTAAAGTAATGTTTTGAGAAAAACTCTTTCTTACACATTTCTTAAAGTTTCCTCCTACTTAGATTTTCTATCCTTCTTTGAACTTCTTTCCACCAATCTCTTGCTTCTCCACCCAACATAGTTTATGCTAATTTGAGTTCCCGTTCTTAAGGGCATTTGATGATCCTTCAACATTTTATCACTTTACTAATCCATTCATCTGCTTTGGTTAAACTAGTTGATTCTTTAAACACTTCGACCCCTAATGCTTCTAATTCCTTTCTAGAACACTCAATCCTATAATCCATTTGATCTGCGAGTGACAAAATTTCTTTTCCTTAACAACTTTGTCATTAATTTGAAAAAAAAGTTTCACTTACATAACATTTGACAAGATTGTGCCTTGGTTGTTGCTTACGTACTTTCTCTGCCAATTTGACTCTACATAATATTTATTTCCTATCTTTACCTATCTTAACTTATTTATTATTTGACCATGACCCTTTAAACTTATCTTAAACCTTTATCTTTTTGTTCCCTAAGAACTAACTTTTACTCTGAACTTTTAACTTTTAAGCTTTTATCAAACTTTACTTTCCCTAGACTCATTACTCTTTCCTTACATTACTCTTTCCTTACCCAAGGAAACAAACTTGCTTTGATACCAAGTTGGTATCAAACTATCTATAACATAACTTAGACTTTTTCTCCCCAAGAATTGAACTTTTTCTCTGATACCTAGTTATCACATCCACTACCGAATCATTTTGAAATTAAGAGAATTGAAGATGGTGTTGTAGACAATTAATATGTTTTAAGGAAGTTAAGTATTTTGGTAAGTCACATTGAAACTATGCGACGTAGGGAAAGACATTAGGCGTTTTGATACTTGGCATTATATACGGCAACATAAGACAAAGGATAAAGTGAGGAAGATTAAGAAAGTGGGCTGAGATTCATCGCAAGCTGAAATTAGGCGATAAAGAGTTAGGAATTTTGTCAAAAAATTTTTAAATTTACTTAATAGGCCATGTGTAATGGTTTAAGCCAAGGATGATTAAGATAAATATAGAACACGTGTCACACTTTAAGTAGGAGCTGGCGAGTTATAAAGAACTCAAGGAATGACTAAGCTATTTTGGGATTAGTATAAATAGTAGAGAAGGGTCATTAGAAGGGGACGATTAAGCTAAAATTCTCAATGTTATTTTGCTGAAAAGAAGTACTAGGCGAGAAGAGGCTTTTGGATCATCAGGCGTTCTGAAGAAAGACTTAGTTTTATGAGTGATTTTATTTCAAAATGTTTAATGTTTCTAAAGTTCTTTCAGAACTTCTTGTTCATTTATAAAGTTGTGTATGCAAGACTAACGTTTGTGAAAGGAATGATTATTCTAAAGAAAGCTTTTATGTGAAGTAAAGTTTTATAGCGATGAATGTTTTGTGTTGTATGTTATGTTTGTTGTAAATCATTAGTCTTATTCCTATCAATGAGCTAGTTGTTATGTGCACATAATGGATCAAGGAAACCATGGGGTGAGTGGACCATATGGTGGTTAGAGGTTAACTAATGCGGTTGTGTTAGTAGCTTGACCAATGGGAAATGATTTAGTGAAATCCCAAGAGATGCTGATGATAATATGCGGTCATCATAGTAATATGTGTGATGGATGAAATCATGTTCATGGTGAAAGGAATGTGGACGACTAATTTGTGTATTTAAGATTTTTAAAATTGGCGTTGGAGCCATGTTTGTGAAAGTGATTTCATGAATTATTTGCCCAAAAAGGTATTCAAAATTTATCACTCACTACATCTTTGATTTATGTTTTAAGTTTTTCCTCCATGGGTGATCAGGCGGTTTGACCAAGTAAGGAAGGATAAGATGAGTTGCTACACATGGAAGTTGAGCAAGGAATCTAAGTTCTTTCACTTTGTATTTCTTGTAATTAGAAAATTATTTTGTTTATAGAAGCCTTGTACGAAAGTAACTGCATTTCAATTTTATGAGAGCTAGACAAGGCGTTCAAGTTTAAAATACTTGTACAAAGGAAGTAAGGAAAGTGTAATTGTAAAACGCTTGGTTCAAGTAATAAGAAATGGTTTATTTACCAATTATAATTAAAGTTTAATAATTCTTCCGTTGTATGATAAATTCTAAGACGTCGAGATTGCTCATGTCATGTCACGTCCTACATAGCGGGTTTTGGGACGCATGTGGGGTGGGGAGTGACACTCCCCAAGGTGAGGCACTGAGCCAGATATAACCTTAATCTAGCTGTTCCTCCAATTGGTCTTTTAATTCCTTCAACTCACTTGATGCCATTTGATAAAGAGTTTGAGAAATTGAATTGGTTCCAGACAACTTGTAACACCCCGAATTTTTTAGGTACTTTATTTTTTAATCAAATGCCTTATTATTTAAGTTTTTCTTTTTAATTCTATTGGTTTTTTTTATTACTTGTAAATTGGAAGAAGAATTCTTTTAATAAGAAGAAGAGGATTGAAGGAGTTAAAAAGGAGTTGAAAAGGTACTACAAATAATAAAATAATAATAATATATTATTATTATTATTATTATTATCTTTTAAAAAAAGAAAAAAAAGAAATCAATTTCTTTTTCCCTTCTTCTTCATCGCGCGGAACCCCTCCCTCAACCTTCTTCCTTCTTCTTCTGCCCTATCACGCCGCCACCATCTCCCTCCCTTCCTCTCTATTTCTGTCTGCCGGCCAACGACGTAGCACGAGGCACTACCATACCATCCGTTCAAGCGCTGTCAGCCTCTATTCGTGATTTTCGACACTACATCCCTTGCGTTCGCGCACGCCTAGATCTCCGCTTGACCTCATCTTTCCACCGTTGTGTTTCTTCTCCATTCCAATCCGCGCTGCTGTGTCTCTTCCCCATTCTAATTCGTGTCACCATGTTCTCCTCCACTCCAATCTTCACGCCAGCATTCGTCAAATTTTGGTAAGTTGGAGCCGATTCAGAACTAAATGTTCCCCTTCCAATGGAACTACCCTTAGTTTTGCTTAACTTACTGCCCTTGTCGTTTCTTCTTGCCACAAATAGTTGAGGTTTTATAAGGGTGTTGAGTTTTCATTTATAACCAATATTGATGGATTAGTAATTGATTGAAATTGTTTCTTCAAGGTACAAATCGGGAACTCACCTAAATCCTTTGGATTTCATCGAGTGGGGTTGGGTTCAACGCTCCACTTTTTGGGTAAGTCATGGTTATCTTAGTTTTGTGATTTGAATGAAGAAGAGAACTTGGAAAAAGAAAATATTGAGTTTTATCATTATGTTTAGGTACGTTTTCGTGGGCTCTAGTGCGATTAAAGTGCTTAGAGTAAAGTAAGGTAAAGGGCTTTCTACTGGACTCATTTGTAATCTCGAATGTGATGAACTGTAATGTTATATCTGAAATGAGAAAGGATGATGGTTGTGATTGATACCTTTGAATATGTACTTGTTATTTATTTTATGTTGTGTGCGTCTGAGAAAATGTATATCTATGTATGGGAATATGGACTGACACTTAGGTGCATTGTTGTGTCTGAGTGAATATGTAGTTATACACACATGATTGATGAATGACTGAAACTTGATGATGATGCTTATAGGGGGGATTCTTGTCTTGACTAGGTGTATGAAACTGTATTAAGAATGTGTTCTTTGGAACTGAGGGGACAGAGTGGTTGTGCTTCTGTAGATTGTGGGGAACATAATGGTTACTTGATTTGTTGTTGACTGGTTGTGGACTGATCTAGAGTAAGTTGGTCGTTAGAAGTTAAGTAGAGACTAAGCAATGAGGTTATGAAAATAAATTGAAATGGACTGTTAAGATGAACGATTAGACTGAGGGGAAAAATTATTAGTTAGCCTATTGTGTAGTTACCTTGCAGGTGTCCTTCGGGATCACCACTTTTGTATCCTACGGGATTACTTGACTGATATGTGTTTCTGTAGAATACTAGACTGATATGTGTATTCTTTGGGAGTACTAGACTGAATGTGTATCCTTCGGGAACACTAGACTGATTATGTGTATTCTACGGGATCACAAGACTGTCACTGTGCAGGGTACACCATTAGGGAGCTAATAATTTATTTTTTCCCTAACAGGAGCAATAGTGGGTCTCTTACTGAGTATGTTGTACTCACCCTTTTTATGTTTAACTTTTCAGGCAAAGATAATAAAGGAGGTAGACCAACAAGAGGTAAGAAGGAAGCGTGACTGCCATAGGGATCATCGTTCAAATGCTTCCGCCTGTTTAGAAAACTTTGTTGTGATTTAACAAATGTTTATGGATTTTTGTTTTGCAAACTGTACTTCTTTTCAAAATTTTGGTTGATTGAAATAGGCTCGAACAAAGATTTTGATGCTATTTGATTTTGATGAATTTTTATCAATACTTATGTTTAAAAAGGAATGTATCACTGTTAAGGTAATGACCACAGTCTAGTTTCAAAAAGTTGGGTCGTTACACAAATTTAATTGTAAACTCAATTTCTCTTTTAGAGGCAATCCACTCGTTTTCTCTAGAAACACATCTAAATACTTATTAACTATAGGTACACTGCTTGGATCATTTCTCATTGCCTGGGTATGTACCACGTGTGTTAGCTAGGCGGTATGCCCCTTCTTTATTAACTTTCTCACCTTAAGTACATATGTTATGCTTGTTAATTGTACTTTCTTATCCCCAAAGAATTTAACTTCAAGTCCTCGCGGTTCTCTCAGTTTTACATCCTTATTGGAGCAATCCAACATTGCATGATATTTGGTGAGGAAATCCATTCCAAAGATCACATCTAATTCATCAAGCTCAAACAGATTTAAGTTAACCTTCATTGCAACATTCTCAATCCTTTTTTCACAATCTACACACACATTCTACCATAAACAACTTGCATATAGGTGTGTTAATCAACATTCCACTTTCTAAGGGCCCTATCTTATGATTCAAAGATTTAGCATGTAACAATCCAACTTTTTAAACCAAGTCAAAGTCATTACTTAACCACAAAAACACCTTGTTTGACACAAAATATAGTAAAATTTATTTGAAACAATAAATATCAAAGAAACTTTATTTGAGCCCTATTTTAATAAAAAAAATTCAAATGTTTTATTTGAAAAGTTGTTAACAAACAAATAGTCGTTTTAAATGTAAAACTCATTTTAGTCATCAAAACTGGAAATAGTAAAAACATTAAGCGGAAGCAAATTTTGAAAGAAGGTTACCTTAGATCACGTGTTCTTGTTCCTTGTCGGTCTACCTCTCGTATTACCTTTCCCTAAAAAAGTTAAAATAAAAGGGTGAGTTTAAATATATCTAGTAAGAGATCCACTACTGGTCCTGTTAGGGGTAAAAACTAATAACTTCCTATTGGGAGGTATCCTATATCATAATAGTCTCGTGATCCCATAGGATGCACATAATCAGTCTAATGCCCTCAAAGGATGCACTTATCAGTCTAGTGCTTTCGAAAGATACACTTATCAGTCTAGTGTTCTCGAAGAATGCACAACAGGTGGTGATCCCATGGGACACCTGTAAGGCACACTATCCCATCGATAAAGCTAATAATTTCTCCTCAATCCATTCTAACAATTTACACAATCAACTTAGAATACAGTCCAAGCTATCATCACCATATCATCATTTTAGTCCAAAACATAAACAATCAATTTATCCATATTAGTACGTAATCAATCATTCGTATAACGACTCATCAAAATAAACGACATCAACTACCTCAGTTCAATCAATTTAGTCAATACTTTAGCATTTTGATATAGGGATCAGTAGTAGAAATCCCTTACCTTAACTTTAGTTAAGCTCCTTTATCAACTAAAGTCCAATGAAACAACCTAAACATAATTAAATAGAAATTCAAACGTTTTCACAAAACTTTCATCTATTCAATTCACTCCAAAAGTAAATTCCAAAAGTTACCTAAATAGTGGTGAATCTTCACTCTAACTAAAATCTAAAATTTGTATGAAACTCAAGATCTCGATCACTACTTCCAACACCTTCAAGGAACACAAGACAACCCAAACAATTAACCTAATAAATAAGGGCTATGAAAACAAGCACAAAACCCATAAGTTACACCCTTACCAAAACTACCACGTTTCAAGGCAAGGCAGAAACTACAACTTATAAAAGATGGAATCGACGCACATAGATAAGGATAGAGAGGGATGTGCGGCTCGAAGACTAGAAGGAAATCCACGTCGACTTAACGCATGATTGGGACAGGAAAAACTAACTCGATCAGCTTGGATCTTGATGAAAATAGATTATAGACGATGTTAGCTTTGATAGAGGTGGAGCGGCAGCAACAAATGTGGTGGTGCAAAGCGGAAAGACAGCACGAATAAGGTTGAACTCTTTGACTGGCATTCAGCTTCAACGGACGAAGATAGGTTTGAGAAAAGATGAATCGCTCGATGGCGTGTGGGTACTGAAGTGACAAAAAGAAACAGGGATGCTATGGTTGGTTAAGATGATGCGATAACGGCTATATCTGAGTGGGTGGCACGGAAGCTCAGATGGCGATGGTGAAGGGACTGTGGGCAACAACTAGGGCACGTAGAGAAGAGGGAGAGTGAAGGAGAATAAGGAAGAGAATGGGATACTGCATGCAAAATGAGAAGTTTCGATTTCTTCTTTCAACCTGTGGTCATATTGCTTGCACTTATTAGTTTCATTAATCACGAAGGCTAATGCGTACTTAGCCAATTCTATAAATTTGTTCTCATACTTTGCGATGGTTATGTCACCTTAAACCAAATTTATAAATTCATTGCTCTTCGCGTCGTAAAAAGTTTGAGGGTAGAACTTGTCTCTAACTACCTTTCTAAACCCATCCTAAGTAACAAAATTCACTCTGCTTGCTCTCACGATGTGGAGAATCCACCAGTCTTCAACACTATCTTGCAACAAGAATGTTGCTAGTTTTACCTTTCTTTCCTTGGGGAAATCCATCACCCCAAAATAGTTCTTAATTAAGCTCAACCACTTTTCTACGTCAGTTGGGTCAATGGTTCTTCTAAAGTTCATTGCTTCCAACACCTTTAACCTCTCGATACTAAACCTCTTATCCAATTTTTTAGAAAATCGATCAAACATGCCTTTCACCACGTTTCTCCCAATCATCTCACGTGGGTTACTAGACAAATCAATTGACAGTTGCACTGTATTAGATCTCTTTGTAAGACTTGTACCTAAGTTGAAGGTCATTGTTTGTAAGCAAGTGTTTTGGATAAGGTTTTGAAAAGTATTTTGTTAAATAATCGTATAAAAAAGTAAACAATCATACATGGAGTTAAATGATCATGTAAGAAAGATGGATGATCGTATAAGAAGAAAACGATCATTTAAAATGTTGACCGATCATATAAGAGGCTAAACGATTATGTACAATGTTAGACGATCTTGTAGAAAGCTAAAAAATTATGTAGAAGGAAGAATAAGGCGATAAAGAGTTGAGTATTCGGAGAAGATAAGTTTAGGATTTCATGGGAAATGTTTAATCCTAGGTAACAATTGGTTAAGTGATGAGCTTAAGGTTGCTTGCATGGTCTGCTGAGCAGTAAGCCTACATGTGTAAAGTGTAAAGAGGACGTGGTAAGCTAAGAGAGGCTTAAGTGGTGACGAAGTAGATTAAAAGGATTAGTATAAATAAGTTTGGGAAGGAGTACAGAAGGTGTTGTCCTTCTGAGAATTTTGTTAAGTGTTCGATCACTCGAGAAATGGAAGCAAAGTAGGTATTCTAAAAGGAAGGAAAACCCAAGTGTTTTGTGAGTGATTTTCTAAATGATTACAAATTTCAAAAGCTTTTCTTTATAAGTTTTATGTTCATGTATTATGACATGCACGTTTATGTTATGAAAAGCATGCTTTATGAAGACAGCTTGAATGTTATGTTTTAAAGTTAGAGTTCATATTTACTAATATTGCATTGTGATTGTGTTGCTATACCAAAAACTGCTTATGGGGATTTAGCTCAGACTTAGGATTATGCACTACAATGTTCTGTGTGTGTATATTTAAATTTACGTGGTGAGTCATTGATCATGATCATTGCATACATAATGCTTATGATGTATCTCACCTTCACGTAAATGCTAAGTCCTCGTTGAGTACAAGTTTTCCTATTGCTTGCCCAAGTATAAATGAAGTTATAGATTTTTTGAGTAATCAGGATTGAACACAGGGAATTGATATCAAAGCTTAGTTTTGGAGTTTACTTCTTCATTCAGGCGGTATATCTTTGCTATCTATACAGTATAAATATCCAGGATCGAAGAAGTGTAAGTTTAAACTATATCTACTTATGTACACTAGAGAATCTGTAAATAAGGATTAGAGTGGAAGTGAGGTGGTCATGTGAACTAACTTGTATATAAGAAAAGGTGAAAAAAGGTCTCGACACTATCAGGCAAACAAGATATGCAAAAACTTTGATGCGACGCAACTTAGTTAACTAACTTATAATTAAGACGAGCACCTCTTAGTGCCTAACACCACACTTGCTCACCTCTCGGGATGCAAATGATTAAGCTTGATTAAAAGAGATATATCTAGAAGGTTTAACTTATAAGACTTATAACACTTCTCTTTTAAGAGTGACAACCTCTCAGTGCCAAATACCGACACTTGTTTTCCTTTTGGGATACAAATGATGGAAGTTATCTCACCAAGGTGGAATTTGTTTATAAACTCCTCCTTGTGCATGTTAGCCATATTCTTGTTACTTGCCTTCTCGAGTAGTTGGTGATTAACACTGACCAAGTGATGATTATAGGTCAACTAACGCGATAAGTGTTATAATTGTTAGACTCCTTATCAACAATTTATTACAAACCTAAATTTTGGATAACACATTGACAGATAAATTGTAAAGATATGATGTTTTGAAAAGGTATAAAATGCAATATATTAAAGAATATAGGTCTTAGACTACTGTACAATATGAACAAATACATTACAAAGAAATACAAAAGTAGAAAGTACAAAGATAAACATTACAAGTTAGGGGAAATAGAAAATATAATCCTCCCTGCTCAGACCTTATGTTATCACCTACGGATTAATCGTAGAAGAAAAAGAAAGACGTTTACAGACGATGGAAAGGCTACTCCTTTCCACCCTCTCTATGATTTGACTTCTTCATGCATATGGCCAGTCCATTTAGACATCTGAATTTTTTTAAAGCTGGCCACCCTCACTTGTGGCCCATTCAAGTCTCACTTTGCTTGATGGTGTGATAACTTGTAAAAATATGAGATATTATTGCTTCTTAGGTAGAATAATGGGTTCGAAACACACGGTAAAGATGCTAAAATGCGTACTTATGTTGTAAATACATAATTATTTAGAGATACACTTTACATAAAGCTTTATGCCTATTTTATTATGCTTTTAATGTCTAAACAAAAGATTATAAAGAAATAAGAATAGAGCAAATCATAGAATCTTTCACGAGAAGAATAGATGAGAAGACCAAATCACAATGCCAGAAGCAGTCTGCTAGACGACAAGAATGGTAGTTGAAGTTGATGTAATGGGACAAAGCTACTATTAAGGCTTAAATGATAAGAATAATAACAATTTCCCATCGAAAGTTGCCTATAAAAAGCCTCCTTCTTCACTAGAGAGAAAGAGGGCCTACATGGGCCAGAGAGAGGCTTGTATGAGCCAGAAGGAAGGGTCGTAAAGGGGCCAAGGTTTAGAGAGAGAAGGGTAGAAATGAATAGTCTTTTCGCTGATTGTAAAGAGTTTTCTCTTCTTCTCCGATCATATTGTAAGTGAGAGCTTAGAGTTTGAGTGGTGAAGTTCCATTTTTTCATTCCCCCTAACTTGTAATATTTTCTATCTTATCTGTCTTCCATTTTTATATTTCTTTGTAATATATATTTTTCATATTGTACAATGGCTGAAGGCTTGCATTCTTTAATGTATATTACATGTTTATACTTTTTCAATCCCTTATTTCTTGGATTTTCACTTGTCAATGTGTTATTAGTAGTTAGGTTTGTGATAAGTTCTTGATAAGAAGTTTAACTTATAATTCTTATCGCGTTAGTTGAGCTAATCTCATCGCTTGGCCAGCGTAAGTCACTAACTATCGAGAGGGTAGGTAGCAAGGACATAACTAATATGCATAAGAAAGAGTCTCCTCTCCCTTTACAAGATAACTTCCATCATTTGTATCTTGGGAGGTGAACAAATGTTGATCCAAAGCATCGAGAGGTTGTCATCCTTAATTGCAAAGCTCTATACGTCTTATAAGTGAATTTTTTTAGATATATGTCTCCTAATCACACTTAATCATATGGATCCTGAGAGGTGACCATGTGTGGCGTTTAATGACTTTGAGAGGAGCACACTTTAATTGTAAGTTGTTCGAGCGAGTTATATTGCATCAAGGTTGTCACATTACTTAATCGCATTACAATGCATAGACATTCCTTCACTCTATCGCATACAAGTTAGTTTGTATTTCCATCTCACCATCTACATTCCTCTTTACAAAATCTCTAGGTGTAGACATTTAGTGGTAGTTTGTTCTTGCATTTATTTTACACCATTTGTTATTCCTTAATTCTTTTATACTGCCTAGATGATAAGTAAACCCTAGAACTAATATCTTGAATCAATTTCCTGTATTCA
Source organism: Cucumis variabilis (assembly GCA_037974545.1). Lineage (NCBI taxonomy): Eukaryota > Viridiplantae > Streptophyta > Magnoliopsida > Cucurbitales > Cucurbitaceae > Cucumis > Cucumis variabilis. The sequence goes on from JBBPDI010105713.1 coordinate 20,345, forward strand.
ACTCTGGATCACCCAGGTAAAATCTATTGTTTTGCTTGCATTTGGGCAAGCAGTATGAGAACTTATACTCAATGAGGACTTAGTCGTCATGCGATATGGAGAGACATAGTGAGTAACTCTCATGCAGTGAACATGCTTAGTGATATATCACCTAGACTAAATATAATTTTCATTCACCATTTACAAACACTAAGTCCCAGTTGTTGAAGAAAAATAACGCTTCAATAACCACCACCATGGTGATAGAGTCCTTTTATAGACAACTTTCTACAGGAAACTTCTATTCTTTTGAACCTATCAGCCCTGAACGTTGTCAAGTCACATCAATTATGTCTACCACCTTTGGCTTCTAGTGAACCTTTCTCACATGCTAATGTGGATCTCGCCTAGAAGTTGTACTTATCAGACAAGGTCTTCTCGCCTAGTCTTTATGTGAGTTCCTCAATGATTCATTAGCCTTTTCTTTTGTTTATAATCTTGCGTTAAGACACTAGAAACATGGTAAAACAGACATGGAGACTTATGTAGAGTATTTTTGACACATTTGATATGCGTTTTAGTCTTAGTATTCTATCTAAAAGATTATAATAACTTGTCTTTCTACAAAATATCACATTGTATGCTTGATGGAGAGTAAACCATTAGTCATGTTTCTATTAATGAGCTAGCTATTATATGCACAAAATAAGTAAATGTAGCCATATAGAAAAGGCTTGCATGGTGGAATGAGGTGGGATAATGCATAAAAGGTGTGTATTGTGTTCGATCTTAGCAACAAAAAGTGAACCAGGGTTATTTTCAAATGTTGTTGATGAAAAGGACATCACAGTAGGCTAAATGCGAGATGCTAAGTCTTAGCATAGGGAATGGTTCATGTTCTTGGTGGAAAGGAATGTGGGTGGCTAATGTGTGTTTTATGTTTTATTGAAATAAGGAATTGAAGCATGCTTATGAAACGAAAATGAATTTATTGAATGAATTATATTCCTAAAAAGTTTTCAAAATTTTCACTCACTAAGTCTTTTGACTTACGTTTTAAGTTTTCCATCCCTAGGTTGTAAGAAGCTAGCGGTCATTTAGAAAGGTAAGTGATCGTGTTGAAAGGTAAGTGTCAAGGGATAAAAGCCCTTTGGTAGCTGATAACCTGCAGAAATGGCCGTTATTATAGCCTTTTTATTAGAATAATGAGATCAAAACGCATAAGAATATGATTAGAACGCATGATTCATGTTGTAAATTTATAACTATTTATAAATACAGCTTACATAAGCATCCTGTCTATTTTACACGATTACCATGTTTAAATGCGAGATCAGTGGGAAAAGAAAAAAAGGAGCAAATCACGTAGAACATCTCGCACAGAGGCTATGCGATATGATCTAGCTTAGCGATTAACAAACCCAGGCAAGGATCCACAACATCATGCAAGGAAAACTCACTAGAAGATAAAGATGGTAGTTGGAATGATGTAACTTCACAGGGCCAGATGTCAGCATTGTGAAGTTAGAAGCCTATACAAGCACTTTGTCTTCACCAAGGAAAGGGGGCCCAAACAGGAAAAAGAAGGGCAGGATAAGCCATTTGAAGTGGAGAGTTCAAGCAAGAGAAGAACCATTCCCCCATTTTTCCCTAACTTGTAGTATTTTTCCACTCTTCTTTCTCTCTATTTTTGCACTTTCATTGTAATATATGTGATGTTCATGTTGTACAATGGCCAAATCCCTATATTGCCTGTTTATACCTTTCAATCTATCATTTCTTGACTTCTCTCCTGTCAATGTGTTATCAGTAGTTAGAGTTGTGATAGGTTCTTAATAAGAAGTCTAGCTTATAAACCTTATCGCAGTAGTTGAGCTATATTCATCACGTGGCTAGCGTCAATCGTCAACTACCCGAGAGGGTAAGTAGCAAGGATAAGGCTAATGTGCGTAAGGAGGATTCCACTAAAGACTCACAGCTGAACTCTTTTCATTGTAGATATATTTCTTTGTCGATCAATATAGACTAATAACAATAAGTTAGTCCTTCATGAGTGCTCGTAACACCAACTGAGTCAAATTATCGTTTTATCCCTAGGTTACCTCTAGTCCTTAAATACCAGTACTCTTCTAATGAATAACTTGTTTATGATCCAACGAATAAAAATAAACCCATCTCATGCCATAGAGATGGCAGGACCCATTGTTTAACTCCCGGAGACACCATTTAAGGGAACACTCATCTACTTACCTTAAAGTAGAGAATGGGTGAATTCCATCTTATGTAATTATGTTTCTAGCTCCATACTTGGTCTTATCCCTAAAATAATAAGCATATTGAGTCGGTGATGTGGCCACTCTCACCTGTACAAATCAAAGGACAATCCTTCGCAAACAGGAGTTCAAAATACACTTAGAATTAAGACTAAGTTACCTAGGTCATCCTAATGAAATAGAAGCTCAACTAGTTAACAGAGTTATATCTAGTGGTTACTATTTTGTGGTCCGGTATTATGCAAACTCATTGCATAGGATGCCCTCACTCGAATGTCACTAACACGAATGCATTGCATTACAGTGTTTGTATCAAATACAAAGTGAGTCGTATCCATAGTCATATCCTATACTATAGAACTTTTAAGCTGATCTCGAACATTGATCCCTATCTGTCTCTACATACTATTCAAGACACATCAAACAACTTAGGATGTTTGTTTATTGGATTTTGATTATTAAAATAAAAGTTTTAATATAATCAATAACATTTACTGAAATTACAATAATAACACTTTATTAATAACGATCAATGGATTATATTTGCAATTTATGAGTTTTTGAACATAAATCCCAATAAAGTGATCGAGGCTAAGCAACAGTTTAGAAAGGTAAGTGATCGAGGCCAAGCGATTGTTTAAGGAGTTAAGTGATCGAGTTGAAGTGCTAAGCGATCGTTGAGGGTTAAAGACTGTGAAGGCTTCTGACATTTCTTTGTTAAGATCTTGTTTTGAGAATTTGAATCTTGTTTTATACTGTTGTAGAAACTTTTGGGTTAAGTGGATAAGTGCATAATTGTGAACAATGCAATGATGACTATTAATGCACTCTCATGTAACGCCCTGAGTTTAGGAGGAGGACATGAATGAACTGATATCACATATGAATGAGAGGGATCTTAAGAACAAGAAGTAAGGTTAAGAAAGACTTAAAAGAATTAAAAGTTAATACATATACCAATAAGGTGCACATTTCTTTTTACTGGCTCAATCATAGGAACTCCAAAGTTAAGCTTGCTTACATGGAATAATTCTATGTTGGGTGACATCGTAGAAACTTTTTAGGATGCATGTGAGTAAGGACAAAGTATGCTGAAAGGACTTGTGTCTGTGTGTAGGGATGACTTTCACTCTAATAAGCCTTTAATACAAGTAAGGATGATGTTGCTAGGTCACAGGGGATGTAGAGGAATGTCAGAGATCCAAATTCCAAATCCATGGCTTAGAGCATTAGAATAAGAGATGTGTTGCATTTTTATAGTTGTTGTGATTCTTCTATTCTAAAGTCAAGCTAAGTAGTGTTAAGTAAGTTGGAGCAGGGCATGACACTCTCAATAGCTGGTACATCCATCGATACTTGCCTTACTCACCTTGGCCTTCCTTATGGTGCCATAATTCCTATAATGCATCAATACATTAGCTTTTGTACTATTATACGACTCTCTACATGCATGACTCTAATCAAGACTTTTCCCCAAAACTTATGCTCTGATACTAACTCGTCACGCCCCACCCTAAAAGTCACTCTATGTAACTAAGTGGAGGCGTGACCGCATAGATATTCTATGCGAGCCTATCTGCGAGATAGCATACATAATGCCTAGTAAGTAAAATTTGTGATAATGATAAATAAGCTTAAATGCGGAATATGAACCCAAATGAAATAAGAAGACTTCATTGATTTTTAAATAATAGAGTACATCTGAGCTTTAATAAAAAAAATCTTTCAAAAGAATCTGAACTGAATTAAAGCACAACTTGATACTTTTCGCCTAGCCTCTACATGCTCTGTGAGATAATAGTGGCCACTACCATAGGATGAATTAACAAATGGCATAGTAAGCGATCAAGACTGAAAGTTCAACACTGTATGTCTTTCGTTATCTTAATTATTGTAACAATTAAAAGCCTCTCCTACTTTATCACATATTTCCTTTGGAAAATGACTTAGTACCCCTTGTTACAAAATAGAACTATTATAAGTAAGATTAGTTTTATTTTATATGGTACATAAACCCAACGATAGATTCCAATATTTTTATCGTTGTTTAAAATAAGGTTTAAAAATATCGTTAAAAATACAATAAAGAAAATTGATCATATAATTTTTCTAGGAGATAATTAATAATTGAAATAATAATACTATTAAAAGGTCGATCATCTTCAAATATATTTTACCGGTGGCTTATCTAACATATATCTTCCATTTAAATAGCTTGAGTTTGATATTTAAATTGCACTTATATAGCGACGAAGAAGCAAATCAAATTCCACTAGAGTTAGCAGTGAACATAAAGAATAAAATTAAATAGAAAAGCCCTTAAATTAAATAGTCAAACATAATATAATGTTTTAAGCCTAGAAGGCCAGAAAGTTACAACACATATAAAATTCTCTAAAGGGATAAAAGTCCTATGGCAGCGAAAGATTTTACAGAACCATTTTTCAATTTAATTTAGAAATCTCAAAATACTAGTATATTGGCAAAAATAATTAAGAAACTAGTTTTTAATTTAACAATTGCAAAGAAGGGGCATTTTTAAAAATAGCGAAATAAATTAAAATATTTACAAGCTATGGCAAAATTTTGGATTCTATCATTGATAGTCTTCTATCACTATAACATATCAATGACCATTAGTGATAGAATTTGCTATAGGTTGTAAATATTTTGTAAAATCTACTATTTTTAAAAATTCCCTTGCAAAGAACTTACTTTCGATGACGTCTTTGAATCTATAAATTAATTCTCCAAATTTGGACACCACCCGTCGGAGACCTCCCTATCCTCTGGGATAAGATTGGTTTGTGGGAACCAATTGAGATGGAAAAAGGTTTAGAGATATTTGAGAGACTATTTTCTCTTTGCAGAGAGTAAAAACATTGACTTCTTTTTTCTTGATAAATTCGTTCAAGAAAACTGGTTTCTTCTAGATATTTATAACTCTCTTTCCTTCTTCGAAAAGGCAAAGGAGTAGGAGAGAATCGTGAGATTCTATTATCAAATCTATTAATTAATTAATAATTAATTAAATCATATTTAATTAGTATTTCATTCAAATCTTATTCGAATGAATATATCTCCAATATTTTATAGATTTATATTAATATAATTAATTAAATTATATTTAATTAATATTTTATTCAAATCTTATTTAAATGAATATC
>JBBPDI010105714.1:0-10120 GCA_037974545.1 Cucumis variabilis
ACTTCCTTTGTTGAAGTCGGTATTGGTCAGTTTCAAATTGCTTCAACTTTCTTTTCATCCATTAGGATATGATTCTTTCAGATAATAGATCCCAAGAATGCTATTTCTTCCACACAAAAGATGCATTTCTTGAGGTTGATGTATAACTCATTTTTTGGTAGTACTTTGAACAATTGATGTAGATGCACATTATGTTCTTCTAGAGATCTGCTAAAAACAAGATCTCATCAAAATAAACAATGAAAATTTTATTAAAGAAAGGTTGAAGTACTTGGTTCATGAGTCTCATAAAGGTACTTGAAGCATTAGAGAGTCCAAATGGCATTACAAGCCATTCAAAGAGGTCTTCATTTGATTTGAATGTTGATTTCCATTCATCTCCAGGATTTATTCTGATCTGGTAATAACCACTCCTCATGTCAATTTTGGAAAAAATCCATGCTCCTCCAAGTTGGTCAAGTAGCTCATTTATTCTTGGAATAGGGAACCTGTACTTCATTGTGATTTTATTGATTGCTCTGCTATTAACGCACATTCTCCAATTTACATCTTTCTTTAGTGTTAGTAGGGTAGGGACTGTATATGGGCTTAAGCTTGGTTGAATATGTCCTTTTTTTCAGTAACTCTTCAATTGTCTGTTGTAAAACAACATATTCTTTTCAACTCATTCTATAATGTGGTAGATTAGATAATGTAGCCCCTTGTATTAGTTCAATATTGTATTGAATATCTTGCAAGGGAGGCAATTATGTTGGTTCTTTAATAGTGTTGGGGAATTTATCAAATAACTCATGTACTACTTTAGGGATTTCAGTAAATTCTAATTCCTTTTTTGGATTAATCATAACTAACCCTAAAATATCAGATTCACATTCTTTAATCAATGTCTTTCCACTAGTTGTCACAAATAGGTTGCTTCTTTTCTTATTCATTCCCTTTTCATTCTTCTGTTTTAGAGGTATGAGGATTACATTTTTATTCATCCAGTAGAATTCATATATATTTTCTCTCCTCTTATGCAAGGCTCGAGTATCATACTGCCATGGTCTTTCTAAGAGTATATGACACACATTCATTTCAAGAACATCACAAACAACTTGATCTTTATAACTATTGCCAATGGATAATGGGAAAAAACATAGTTTTTAAATCTAAGCTTCTCCTCCTTTCTTTATCCTTCCAATCTTATAGGGATTGAGGTGAGCTTCACTTTTGAGATTCAAGGCTGTTACTAGTTTTCTTGAAACAAAGTTTTCACTGCTGCCACTATCTATTATAACATTGAAAATCTTTCCTTAAATAGTGCATCTTGTTTAAACAAATTATGCCTTTGTGATTGATGCTCTTCTTTTGGAGTGATCAATATTTTCTACAGAATGCAAGATAGGTGGTCTCCTTCATCAGCCTCAATTGATTTGCCTCTTCTTCATCTTCTACATTACTTCCCTCATTTAGATTTTATTCAGCATCTATTACTATAACTATTTTTTGCTAAGGGCAGGAGTTTGAAGGATGGTCGGCTTGTCCATACCTATAGCAGGTTCTCGAGAAAGCCCTGTTATAAGGGTTTCTAGATTTTTTATTAACTTCAGAGATCTCCTTTTTGTGTTGTTCTGATCATCCTTCTTTTCTAGTTCTTTATTCTTTTCTGCCATATTAGCTTTGTTGATCACTTGTGGTGCTAAGGTAATTTTGGATGTGGAAGTTTCCCACAATCCTTTTCTTCGTCCTTTTCTGATCATCCACTTTTAGATTGACTTTCCACAATTTTTTCTACTAATTCTGCATACTCTTTGGCTTTTGATAGCCATTGAAAACGTTGGCATTTTACTTTCTCTCTTAGGTCCATTCGTAATCCTCCTTTAAATCTATAAATTATATGTTATTCGTTTTCCATCAAATTTGTACGAGCTCCCAGCCGGTGAAACTCCTCAATGTATTCTGTTGTTTTTGTTATCCTTGTCGGCATTTTGGTATTATGAATATAGGGTTTATTCGTAGTTAGGAGGTAAGAACCTTTGCTTCATTAATTTCTCCATTTTTTCCCATGATTGAATTGGGTTCTTCCCTTTCTTTTGTTGATTGACTGCTACTTTATCCCACCATGATGATGATCCATCTTTTAAATTCAATGCCACCAAATGAACCTTCTTGTTCTTAGTTGTTTCCATGTAATTGAAAAAAATCTCAGTGTTTTTGATCAAGTCAAGAAAGGTTTCAATATTTTGTTTACCATTATAAATAGGGAGGTCGATCTTCATCTTATATTCATATGCTTCTTCCTTTCATTCTCTGAAAGATGCAAATCAACATCCTCTGTTGTTAATGGTAGCATCACTTTCTATTTCTTCGCTCAAGGAACTCCAATTTTGATTTTCCAGTCATTATTCTTCATGTCTGTCTCTTCTTTGTAACTTGTTCAGTCTCTTTTCCAAATGATTTTCTAGATTTTTGTAGCCTCCCTGAAATTTTGCACCTCTTCTTCTTTGTGCTCTCCATTGTCGTAAATTTGGCCGTTCTTCTTCCGGTTATAATGGAACCATTACATCTAATCTTCTAACTCAGCATCCAAGGTCTCTTAAATTCCCTCCAACAAATTCTCAACTGAAAGCAAGCATCTGGTTGATGTTCTTGGAGAGAGGACAGACGTTTCTCCCGCCTCTTGTTGTTCCTCTGTAACTGGAGCTTCGTAGTGGCGATTAGCCATCGGTCCCAAGTCTGATCAAGCTCTGATACCAATTTGGTGTAAAACCAAGTATATTTTCTAGAAAATTTCTCTTATCTTTCCAATATAGTGAAGATGTTTATTTATAAAATGAATTTTCAATTATGTAATTGTTAATAGGTTGTAACAACCTTAGCAGCTTTACAATTAGTTAGATAAGTAGTTTATTTAGTTACACCAAGATCATTGCATTTGTATCACATACAAAGTGAGTCGTATCCATAATGTTACTAGGATAAGGTATCTAACCTTATTCCTATACTGTAGACCCTTTAAGCTAATCTCGAACATGGATCCATGTATATCTCTACATACTGTTCAAGACTCATCAAATAGCCTAGGATGTTAATTTATTGGATTTGGGTTATTAAGACAAAACTACTAATATGATCAATAACATTTATTAAAATTATAATAACACTTTTTTAATAACAGTCAATAGATTATGTTTACAATCTGCGAGCTTTTCCCCGACCTTTATTATGATCCTATCTAAGAGGTTACTCACACGACTAGAGGTTTTCCTACGAGACCACTCGCACGATTTAGGTTTGTACCTACGGATCACATGCACAGTTGAGGATATTTTACTGTGTATACGGGGTCACTCGCACATCTAGAGGTATTCCAACAGGATCACTCGCACGATTAGAGGTGTTTCTATGTATTACAGACATGTTTATGGATCTACAATAAAAAAGTGTTATTATAATTGCACGATTAGGGATGTTTGTATAGTCTCACTCACACTGCGTATCTACAATCACTCACACGACTAGAGGTGTTCCTATAGAATCACTCACGTACAATTAGGGGTGTTCATACGATCTCACTCGCCCAGGTGTGCTCCATTGAACACACGATACTATTATTATGTTTCTAACAGAAATTTAACATATCACCTTGTTGGACCAATAGTGGGTCCCTTACTGGGTATATTTTATATACTCACTCTTTTCTATGTTTAATATTCGAGGTAAATGTATAATATCTGGAAACCTGGCGAGCGACAAGAAGGATATGTGACATGTCATATGGGGACTCAGTTTTGCTTCCACGTCTATTTATATGTTTTTCTCTATTTTAAATTTTAGACATTTTATTTAAAAATTTATCTTATTTATTTATTATGGGTTTCTTTAAATTGTTAGTACCCACGGGTCACGTTTTCAAATTATTTTTATTCGTTTTGTTGATTTTATGTTTCTGAACATTTATTGATATTAATTTTATAAAAACTATAGTTTTCCTATTTTCAAGAAAATTTCTTTTGTTACATGTCTTTTTTAGTAATGACCTTTACTTAGCTTGAAAGTTTGGGGCGTTACAGTCTGCTAGACATAGATCTTCTTTGTTCATTTATGAATCACCCAACATATGAAAATGATTCATATTTCTTCATTTAAAATAAAATAATTACAATAAGTAAAACACACTTGAAATGTATAAGGTTTAATATTAATAAGAGCAAAACATGAAGATAATAAAATAACGACATTATTCTAGATATTTTCAAAGTAAAATAAAAACGTTTGTTGTTCCATGCTTGTGTTTAGTTTATGCATTACATTTTTACAAGTATTATACTCGTAGATTGAACATGAGTGGCTCTAATTGAGCGACTATCAGATGACTAAAGAGGGTGATGCAATAAAAAGTGCACTCCTATTCATACATTGCTAAACTGATAAAAATAATTGTTATCGTGCAAGTTTTCCTCTCAGTCTTCCAAGTATAAGCGAAGAGAGGTTTCCTGGTAAGTCTAGGGTCGAACAAAGGGAATTTAAGCTCCTAATTTATCCTATCGCACATTGAATCATGCAGTATAAGCTATATAGTATAATTATGAATAGTATACTAATTATCATAACTATTTACTCTACTATGCTTGGCAGTGCAAGGTGAGCATGGCGAGATGGAAAATGGAATATGAACTCATTATAAGCATGGCAAAGAAGAAAAAGTTTAATTGTCTAAACACTATCATTTGTGATTTAATACTTCAAGGCGATACAAAGCATATATTAACTAAGAATTAGGGTGAACAACCTCTCAGCGCTTTTGCCATACTTGTTTGCCTTTCGGGACGTAAATACATAAAGTGAAGTTATGATTTGCATATAATCATCTTAAATGTATTATTAGTAACTTATTCTTATTAAGACGGACAACCTCTCGATGTTATCGTCACCACAATATCTATAAACTCTAAATTTTAAGGAAATTGGATCTCCTCAAGAGCTTGAAAGGATTAGTTTTGAGTGAAGTAAAGACAAAGAGTAAGCTTGAGAAGTGTTATAGTAAGTGCGTCTTGATAGGTGGAATTAAGGAAGGCTAAGTTGTTGTGGTTTAAGAGTTAAGAAAGGTTAAGTAGAAAAGAAGGAAATTGATGGAGACGGTAGACATGCGCAGCAGAATTAGGATCAAATTTTTACTCTAATTGTAACTAAACAAGTTTAGTGATTAACATGCATAAAAACCCTAAAATAACATAGATAGAGTTAAAAGAAAAATTTTCCTTTGAAGTTTTTCTTCTCTTGTATTCTCTTCACGAATTTGAAGTCAACACAACCACTAGAGTTTAGCCGCTATTCTCCAGACATGGAACCAAGTTGTGGGACTAAAAAATGGTGGAGAAATAGAGAGAGATGATATCCCTTGGAAGAACTTAACCTTTTGGTCTTTTTTTTCTTTTTTCTTTTTTTTTTTGATATTAAGAGACTCAAAAATGAAAACAGTTCTTGGTTTTATTTTGTAATTCTCAATTAATAAATTAATTTTCAATTTCAAATCTAAGAGCCATTTCACCTTTGCATAAAACTTGATTACAAGCAAACTACATGCAAGAGCTTTCCTATCTCACCATTTGGCATTCTAAGTGGAATATGTGTCTTGCATGCAATAAGTCACTTGCATATCACATGCAAATGATAAGCTTGCCAAATCTCAACAAGTGTTATTATTTAAATTAGTCTAAGGGCAATATGGTAATTCAACATTTAAATCAAATTCAAAGTTTGACTTTTACAAGTCCAAAATCAACATTTTGACTTTTAACTATTTTGTCCATCTTGACTAATTTCTACCTCCCAAGCATGAATCCGTATTCATTTCTCCAAAATTAAAATCACATTTGAATATAAAGTTGGTCAAAGTTTGATTCTTCAAAGTCAAAAGTCAACATTTTGACTTTTTACATCTTTGACCTTTTTCATTAATTCTAAGCTTCCAAATATGAATCCATATTCATATTTATATCACATTTAAACATGAAGCTCTATTTTAAGTTATAACCGATGACTATATTAGATATATTTGTCGATTTCTCACTATTTATCTAATTCAAACTGTTTGAATTATTCCATCATAATGTTCTAAGTTGATTCCTTGGGAGCGAGCGGGAGAACCTAATGGACCTAAAGACATGGGCTTCAACAATCCGAGATTAACTGCCTAAACTCTTTTAGACCGAGTTAATTAACATTCGTTAACTAACGGGTCATTCCACTAAAGTCCAGTAGTTGCACTCCCCTCACTATAGATAAATTTATGTTCATGTGATATAACCATGATAAGTAAGTTAATCCTTCACAAGTTTTTCATAATCTCGGTTGGGTCAAAGTATCGTTTTACCCCCGAGATTATATCTTTTCTCCTTAAGTCCCACTGATCCACTATTGAATAATTGGTTTAAGATCCAACCTTTAAACAGAACTCCTCTCGAGTCAATGAGAGGGTGGGGCCCTTTTTTCAAGACCTGGATTTAGTCTTTAGGGGAAAAACCTATCTACTAACCCTAGAGTGGGTAGGAGTCAATTCCGTCTTAAACCTTATGTCCCTAGCTATCCACCTGATGTTACCCCTGAAATGGAAGCTTATTGGGCCAATGTCATTGAGCTGCCCTCGCCTATGCAGATTTAAGGATAATCCCGTGTGAACAGAAGTTCATAGTTAGCTCAGGATTAAGATTAAGTTACATTGGATATTTATAAACGAAATAGTCAGTTTTAAAGTCAACAGTGTTATAACCTAAAAGCGACTATTTCTATGTTCCAGTCTTATGTAAACTCCTTACATAGGATGCTCCCACTTCCATGTCTCTACATGAACGATTTAGGATCACATTGATTGTACTAACTACAAAGCAGGCTGCATCCATAGTATCCCCAGAATAAAGTGCCCAACCGTATGCATATACTATAGACTATTCAGGCTATACACTCGAACTGGATCCAAATTTATATCTCTACATAAAGTTCAAGTTTAGTCAATAATAGTCTCGGGTCCTTAGTTTATTGGCTTTAAGATTATAGTATCAATAACGACTTTATTGAATAGAATATGATTGCAAACTACGAGTTTTAGGACGAAAAATCAAACAGAAATTTAGTTAAATTAACATGGTGTTTGCATTTTGGCCTTGGTATATGGCCAAAGGAAGAAGAAAAACCTCTAAAGAGGTTAGTATGGACGTGTAAAAAGCTTGCTAAGCTGTAAAAAGAGGAGAAGGTAACCTCTTTAGAAGTTATCTTTGCGTTTTATGTGTGGCTGAGAAGGACAAAGTCAACCTCTAAGGGGTGGTGTTTTGGTTGTTGGCTAGGCAAGAAGAGTGCTTGAGAAGTTTGTGAGGCACTAAGATTGGAAAGAAGACATGGTCTTAGAGGTTATTTTAAGCATGACCATGCATTTGAAGGTTTGCGACAAGGTTAGATAGGTTAGTTAGCAGTTTAGCTTGGCATTTTTGGCATGCCCTTGACACTTTGGTATTTTGGTTATGTGGGTTCTAGGTTTCCTTGCATGCTTAAGTTGGATTTCGGCTGTAGGGGGTTCCAATAAAGATTCATGCAGACTTCAATATAAATAGGCTACTTTGGATAAAAATTTCTCCCAAACCACTCGTTCATTTTAGCTCAAATGAATCTCAAACATTCACCACAAATTGAGTCTATTATCTATATTGGGGTTGGTTTATTTTGGTTAGAGAAAAATTGATTTTGAGTTGATACAAAAGAGAAAGGTCATTCTCGAGAATCTGAGCAATCTTCACTTCAAGGAAGCCATATAACTCATTACGTAGAGTTGTTGGCTGACATTTTGAGGTAAAAAAATGAAGACATTTTCTAGAAACTTTGTAGAAGGAAATATTTTCATATTTTAAGATATTATCTTAAAAAGTATTGTTAAGGTTCTGACTGAAAATGAGTTTGTGGGCAGTAGAGGTTATTGGAAGAGTGTCAGGGGTTGCTGGGCGAGATGGGAGCATTTTGAGTTAAAAGAGGTAAGCGTTGCATTTAGGCTGGCGTTGGACAAATCACCTATACACAATGAGCGCGAAGCCAAGGAAAGCATGCGAGGAAGGTTGTTTGAGACACCAGACACACGGCCAGGTGAGGCGCACGGTGTGCCCGTGCAAGAAGTTATCACTGAAGGGATAAAAGCCCTATGGGAGCAGAATATTTTACAAAATCATTCCTCAATTTAATTTGGAAATCCCAATATACCAGTACATTGGCAAAAAATAATTAAAAAACTAGTTTTCTTATTAAGCCTTAAAGGCTAAGCATGCTTTCTAATTATAGATTAGAGAAAAAAAACTTACTTGTTTATGTCTCTGAATCTATAAAATAAATCTCCAAATTGAGATACCACCCATCGGAGACCTTTCTATCCTCTGGATGAGATTGGCTTTTGGGAACACATTGGAATGGAAAAAAGTTTAGAGATATTTGAGAGAAACTACTTTACATAATAGAAAAATCATGAGTTGAAGAAAAAATTGTTTTCTTCTGCGTAATTATAACTCTCTTTCCTTCATGGAGTAGGAAAAGGAGTAGGAGAGAATCATGGAATTCTATTAATTTAAAAAATATTAAATTAATAAAAATTTCAAATCTACTAATTAATTAACCATTAATCAATTAGTTAATAATTAATTAAATTAAATTAAATTAATATTTCATTTAAATCTTATTTAATGAATATCTCTCCAAATCTTATAGTTTTATATTAATTTATTTAAATCAAATTTAATTAAATATAACTAAACTATTAATTAATTCTCTAATTAATTAATAGCTAGATTAAATATCTTATATTTAACTTAAATTAAATTTGAATCATATTCAACTATAAGTTTCTCTCATTACCAATAATTGTAAAGGAGACTTGCAAAAATGGTAAAATAGGTTATAATAATTAAGTCCATGGCACACATACTTTATTATTTGTGAAAATGACAAAAAAATAAAACCAAGTCCACACATCAAGAGATAAAATGTCACAAATGCCCTTGTTACTAATATACGTTTAATACACCTTATACACATCTGATACACCTAAGATACTTGATACACCTTATACTTCTTGATACACCTAATACATTTGATTGATACATTTGATGTTTGATACACTCGATACCTTTTGATACACACCTGAAACATCTTGATGCACATTATTATACTTCTCGTTACACTTGATTCTTCTTGATACACTTGATACCCCTTAGGCCTTGATACACTTGATTAGTTTGATACACTTAAAAACTTCACTTATAAGTTTGATACACCACTAATAAACTTGTTATGCTTCATTGGTACAGTCATCAAATTTGATACGTTTGATGCACATTATATATTTGGTACACCCAATTCACTGGAAATACACTTAGTATTCTTCACTTATACATTTGGTTGATAAATACACTTGATCTGCTTGAAGTCCTACTTATACACTTGATATACTATTGATATACACTTGTAAACTTGATTCATCTACTTGATAATGATTCATTTTACTGATGTGCTTTAACAATATATTGTTGATATACTTGATAATGATACATTGAGTTACATCATTCATATACTTAATAATACTCTAATGAACTACATAAAATTTATAAAAAAAAATCATGTAGTAAATATATTAACCAACTAATACATATAATATAAGTATATCACAACATTGATATACAAAACTGAGCCAAAGTAAAACCAAAACAAAATCAATGTAAAAAAATAAAACAAAATCATTTGGAATCAGATTCAACTCAAAATACATATGAAAAAAAGTAAAAAAAAAATCACAAATGAAATTAAATTGCTTCAATCAACAACCATTATATTTCATATTGCAATCATTATACTATTGAGATTCTAAAGTCAAGATTAAGACAAAAAGAATAAATAACTTTTCTCGTATAAAAATAAACAAATAATTAGAGCCTTAAAAAGTGGGAGAATAAATAAATAATGAGTAGGGATAAAAAAGAGGAAGAGAAATAAATTATTGAAAGATAGTTTGGGAACAAAATAAACACAGTGGAAATAGGATAAGAAAAAATACCCTAAATGCCCCTAATTAACATGCATCCCTTATACTAAATAATTAAGGGAAAAT
>JBBPDI010105720.1:0-10119 GCA_037974545.1 Cucumis variabilis
TGGCAAAACTCTAGACCACGCAATTGAGAATCGGTAAGCATCAAAACCCATTTTCTTCATTAGGGCAACGTCTTCCTACATTATAAACAATTATCCACGTCAGTCAGTTTTTAGACATATATTATATAGTTGTTTTCAATTAGTGCATAATATAATTAAAATAATTATAAAATATAATAAAATTTTATTATCTTTATATTATTGATAGATTTCTATCGGTCTATCCATGTCTATCTTATCCCTAATAGATATTGATAGATTATAAAATTTTATTATATTCGTAAATACTTTTAACAATGTTATCATTTAAAATAATTTTTTTGAAACATAATTTCCTTCTAGTTACCTTGTAACGATGGTATTGATCAACTGCAACATCTCCAGTGCTATGATCATAGATTTTCTCTGCAGTTTAAAAAAAATAATTTAGCAAGTTTTTAGATTCTCTTTGCAATGTTAAAGAAATAATTTAGTAATTTTTTTTTTGTCTTTTAAACTTGTTTCATTTATTATTCCAAAAATTTAAGCTAATTTTTAATTTAATTATCCTGAATTATTTAAAAGATTGAATTATTGTGTGTTAATTTAATTTGAATGAGAAGAATAGGGAAAAGTTTTTTGGTGGAATTTGATTAGATAATCAATAAGTTCACAAGTCTTGGGACTTTTGTACAGAACTCCACTTTCCTTATCTCGAACTCTTAATTATGGTAAATTAATTGGTAATTGTCATAACTAAAAAGAGAAACGGATCACCTGGATGTTGGTGAGTATAGTTATCCCAAATACTTGGTCTTTTACCATCTTCAAAAGCAGCACCTTCAAACTATGAATCAATGATGAATGGAATTTAAAATTAAAAAGCAGTCATATAATATATACAAACACACACTCACAAATACACATGACCAAAGCTCCTAGTAATATTTATGAATAATTAATAGCAAATATTGGTTTTCTCTTGATGAAAATTATACTGTCCACCAAGCATTTTATAAGTACAAGATAACAAGGATTCAATGTTATTAAAAGAAACAAACAAACAAACATAGATTTATCTAAAAATTTATTGGTAATTAATAATTAACATATGAGAACTCTCTACTTTTTCAACGTAAAATCATTGGCATGTCCCCTCAATATTGCTATTCTTGGGTTCACCTTTTATCTTATATCTTTTTTCAATTCTTTTCCTTTTTTGAATTGAACGCTTGATTCAACTTCATGATATCCTATTATAACATAGTATTTAAGTTTAAATGTTATTTATGCTTGAAAATTTGTTCAATTCTAATTTCTATATATTTTAAATTAATTTTAGTCCATTGCTTTTAATAAATTTTAAATATAATTTAATCTATCAAACTTAATTTTATTCAAAATTGGCTAAAAATAGTACCAACAATTTTCATGCAATAATAAATAACATATGAACACAGTTTCTCAAATTTAGTAAAAAAAGAACAGTATTCTAAGTTCTAATCTATTATTAGGATTTTTTTTCTTTTATTACCTATTACAAATTTATTTTCAATTTCTTGAAATGAGATACAAATTTATCAACAAACACACATCCTCCTAATTTTTTTTTTTTTTTACAAAAATGAAATAGAAATCTTTTTTTTTTTTTCTTTTTTTGTCACCTGATATGCAGATGATGCTGAACCGAAAACAAAACCTTTGGGAAAGCTACTTCTTCTCACACCATCAATTGGGATATGGGAAGGTTCTTCATTTGCCTTTGCAATTACAATTAAACCAACAAATAACACTAAACTAAGAAAACTATAGCTTTGTTTTGAAGCCATTTTTCCTTAGTTTTTTTTTTTTTTTTTTTTTTGAGATAAAACTAACTCTTTCTTTGCCCTATTTATACTTGAAGATGATGGGAAAAGCCATTGAAGCAAAGCTTACAAGCTTCGTGATTTTATTATATACCCTTACTTTTATATTATTATATCCTTACTTTTATATTATTATATTTGAAGTTTAAACTTAGTTCCATCATTTAAAAAGTTTTCAATTCCGTCTTCTTTTTTATACTATCAAATCATTAATTATTGTTAGTGAATGTCCAAATTGATTGATGGTAAATTTATACTGTGAACAAATTTGAATGAAAGGCTCTATCTGGCAACGACTTTTAAAACAAGTTCTTCTTTCATCCCAAATTTTCAAAGTTTTCATTTATATTAAATAGACATTATAATTTACACTAAAATTCTATTAAAAAAATTTTTTAAATTCTATTTTTAGCTGTCGGGAATTGGTGTGCATTTTTTTAAAAAAGAATATTATTAGAAGGAAAACCAATAACTTATACATAGAAGCTGTAATATTGATACTCTTATTTTTAAAACTAGTGATGATTCACGTGTGATGGCTGTTTTTAAGAACTTTATGATTTATAATTTAGTTTTTACGTTTCTAAGGTTTAGTTTTGCGTGAAGTTTTCAAAATCTTTTTAAAACTAATGATGATTCATGCCTGTTTTTGAGAACTTTATGATTTATGATTTTAGTTTTTACGTTTCTAACGTTTAGTTTTGCGTGAAGTTTTCAAAATCCAATTTTATATATTTATTTATTAAAAATCATGCTAATGAAGTATACTGAAAAAAATTCTACCACTCTATACTAGACATATGTATAATATAATGAAATCTCTTTCTAACAAAAAAAAGAACCGCAAAATTAATAATGGATGCAGAGATTTCAAATGTAACACCAACTACACCAAAATAGTATTTTCTTGACATAAAATTAACTTATTCGACCCAAAGTTAGGAACCATGTTAAAGCAACTTTCCTCATTCCTTGCCCAAGTAAAGGAATAAGTAAGACCATATGGAGACTAAATGGAAATAAGAGCTTCGCAACGGCAACAGTAAAAGAAGCTACCATGGCTATGGTGGAACATCAAGGTTTCAATTTTGCAATTGATGGGAGCTTATTTAAAAATTTATGGAAACTGGTGGTTATAAAAAAAATGTAAGTTCTTCATTTAGTCCATCAACCATGAAAGCCTACACACACTGGAGAACTTACAAAAAAAAGTCGTCCAATGTTTGCCTCAATCCAAACTGGTGTGTTCTATGTAAAGCAAGCATTGAAAATAAGGGATCACCTTTCTATCCATTGTGATGCAGCAAAAGATCTTTGGGGGACATTTTAATTAAGCTCAGGTCGGTCAAAGCATGGCAGATAATAATGTAGAATCTCTTTGCCTCTCTCTATGCCAAAAGAACCAACGAAACAGGAAAAACATCATCATATTCAATATGGGGTTTGCTATTCTTTGGTCCTTATGACTCAAGAGAAACAATACAATCTTCAACAACAACCACAAAAGCACTTTAAACATACAGGAAGATTCTTGTAATTTGCTTGATCTTTGGTGTAGTAGACACCCTCTTGTCAAAGATTATAGGTCTAGTGTTATAGCTCTAAATTTTAACATTTTGATGAACTAACCACTTCGGGTGCTCATCTCTTTAATCCTGTTTGTACCTTGATTACTACTTAAACAAAATCCAATATTTGGTAGTCCTAGCGGACTCTCCGAGTAGTGACTCCAAACATCTTGTTTCCTTCTTAAAAAAAAATTTACTTATTCGACTCTAAAGTTCTATCTCACTATAATAAATCTATTTTACAAAAGTAAAGATATGAAGGACAATCTTTATTGTTCTAACATCTTACAATAAACACATGAACTCGATAAGTTGTCTTTTATATATATCACAACCATACATGAATAAACACTTTTACTCTATATACTACACAAAAGCATTCAAAAGACACTTAAATTTAAAAGTCTATGTCCTAAAAATTGAAGAACCTAATAATTAACTACTTCGACTCAATAAGTTGTGTCCCGTCAACACAAGGTTCCACCTGTATTGTTCCAACATTCCTCGACAGGCACCAATTGAATAGTCATCCTCTTAAAATGGAAAACAAAGTAGTCATTTATAAAAATAACCAAAAAAAAAAAAAAGTAGAAAGAAAAGACAAATGTAAAAATTAATCCTACTTCCCTCCTGTTTATTATAGTATAGATTAACAGAATGATTATCAAGGCGTTCTAAATAATTAAATTAATTTTGTAGAGTAAATTTCGAATAGAACCAATTATTCAATTTATCTTCAATTTATATAGTTATAATTTTTCCTATCAAATGAGATAAAACTTAAATAGTTAATTTGCACTCTGCCAAAAATAACAGTTGACTTTTTTTATTCTTTTTTTATAATAATACATTTTATTCCTAAAGCCAATAAAATCGTGTTTAATAATAAAATTTGTTTAAATTATCTGTTTGTTTGCTCTCAGTTTTAAAGAAACATTTGAATTATATATTCATAGATATAATAAAATAAATTAAAATACATATAAACATAGCAAAATATGATATATGTGATAGATCATGATAGCTATTGTAATAAAAATAGATATAGACAAACTGTGATATTTTGCAATTGTAAATTATTTTAGACAATTTTATCATTTAAAATAGGTTAAACTATAAAAAATGCTTCTAAACTTTCAAAAGTTTCACAGATGCATTTAAAGTTTCAAAAAGTTAAAAAAAAAAAAAAACTTACACTTAGTTTTTGAAATGAAAACTGTTAAAATTTTGTTTAAAAAATACCTCTGATGGTTGAACTTCAATGAAACTTTTGAAAAATTTGAAAGTTTAAAAATATTTTTATTTTAACCTTCATTTTTTTTAATATAACCTTTAAAATGATTTTCTCTCAAAATATTTGTTTTTGTTTATATCTTTGAATCTTATTTTATTTTAGTCTTTTTATTTTTATTTTTAATGTTCATAAATCTAAAAGTGACTTATATAGTACTTATTGTTTTCTTTTCGTGTCTATTTGCGTCAATTGATCTATCACAAATGAAAAAATAAAATTTGTTATATTTATAAAATAAATCGGCAATTTGTTATATTATTTTAAAATAAATTTTTATTATTTAATTATTATTTCTTTGGTAGATGTGAATAATATTATATTATGAATTATCAAAGCCAACTGTGTTTGTGTTACTAATTTTGCAATATCGTGTTTCACGTGATGTTGGTATTATGTAATGGAGAGATCATGGAGATGCACAAATTAATTAGCTTATCATATTGAACTTATTATAAAATTAGGAAAGAGAAATTTATAAATCAAGAGCTCTTCATTATGAAATAAAATAAAGGGTTATACATTTCAAAATAATAATAAAAATTAAAATTAATGAAATAAAATAAAGAAATCTTTATTATTCTTTTCAAAATAATCATAACAAGAAAAAAAAAATTATAGATGCATTACAAAATTAGGAAATTAGAGATTTTTAAATTGTGTGCTGGCTGGTGATCTTAAATGTTTTGTCCATGAAAATAATTTTTTTAAAGAACATTCATTAAACAAGGGAGGCTTAGAAACTAAGTTTATAAATGCTACTTCATAATTGGAGCATAAGAGGACAAGTGTTTTTGCTTTTTAAAATTAAGCTTATAAGCATTATTTCTATCAATAATTTTCTTGTTTTTTTATCCACTTCCTATCAATAATTTTAACAAATCTTTCTAAAATTTGGACAAAAATTTGAAAAAAAAAAAAAAAAAAACTAGAAATGTCCGTTTTCTGAAGCTTTGTGATTTATTTGTTTGGTATATTTGTGAGGCATTCTATGATTTGTTCGTACGTATGACATCAACATATTGGTATCTATGGGAGAGAAATAATAGGTGTTGCCAGTTTCAACACATTATCCTGCCTATTTATGTTAGTTGCCAGTTTCAACACATTATCCTGCCTATTTATGTTATACTACCCCACCTTTTGACTTGGCTAACGGTCTTTGTTGGGTGAGTTGTAAATATGATAACTCTTCAACCCTTTTTCTTGTTTTTTTTTTCCAATTACAACAATGAATTTGGGGTAGATATCACTCTTCAACCCTATTTATGTTATACTTTTTATATCACCATTTTGTATACTTTGATATTATAACACCCAAAATTATTAAGCAAATTTTATTTTGTATTATATTGAATTTTGGGTGTTATTTGAGATTTTTTTTTTAAATTAGAAATTTAGTATTTTGGAAGGATATGTAATTAATTTTTAAAATTGAAATTCTATTGTTAAAGTTTTGATTTTTGGATTGATTGGTATTGGTGAATTAAATTGGTAAAGTTGAGAGTATATTGAGTAATTATTTATATGTGTATAGATTAAGTTATGGAGGAATAAGAGTAATTATATTATGGGATAATATAATTATTAAGGAAAATGTATCATATTTTTGGAAAAAAGAGGAAGATTAAAGGTGATGGAACGAGTTATTAAATTAGTAGAGAGGAAATGTTGTTTGTTATGGTTGAAAAAGTAAAAAGAGAAAGAATTAATTAAATGATATAGTAATAGTAATAATATTATTATTATTAAATAAGGTCATTTGTAACTCACTATTCACCTTCTTCTCCACCTTCCCTCTCCTCCTTTATGTTAAAGCCCTAGTCGCCCACCCCTCTTCACTATGCATCTCCGATCGTCCTTGCAAGCATTTCATCTCCATCGTCTCTGTCGCATCCCTCTCCGATCGTCTCGAAGTCGAAGCGTCCATCGCACGCCCATCGAAGTAGAGTTTTCGTTGTTTGTCTCGTCCTTATCCATGTCGCATTCTTCACCGTCACAAGTAGCCAGTCGCCGTAACTTATCAGATTCGAGCATCTCTCTCCATGCACAGTCGAGCCACGTGCAGATCGTCAGCTTCAGTCCTCCGCTCGAGCCACCCTCCTCGCAAAGCCGAGCCACTCTTCCCCTCACGAGCCGCGTGCATCCAAGCTGAGCCTCCTCTCACGCGTGCCTTAGTTCGAGCCACGTGAGCCACGTTTTCCCTTCGATTTGACCCCTCATTCTTGAGCCATTTCCAAGCCGTTTTCTTGCAGTCTGCCAAGTTAAGCAAATTTCTTACTGTTGGTAAACTTCTTTTATGGGTTAGGTATACCCATAAAATGTTAAGTATTGGTTTGAGATAAATTCACAAATTGTTTAAGTTGAATTGATTTTGCTTTGAAGGTTGAGTTGAAAAATTGTTGGAGGATTTTAGCAGTACAATTTTGTTCCATTCAAGGTTGTGTTTAGATTCAACTTTAGTGTGATAAGTTTGAGCTTTGGACACCTAAGAAAAATTAAATGTTTTGGACAGCTAAGAAAAATTAAATGAGACGTTTAACTATCAAAAGTAATAATTTGGATTGTGTTCATGTTTAAGACTGAATTATTTGAAAGTTTATTATCAGAAAAGGACTATATTGGAAGGTACCCTGCATCATAATAGTCTAATGCCCCCAAAAGATGCACATATCAATCTACTGCTCCAGAAAGATGCACCTATCAATCTAGTGCTTTCAAAGAATGTACCTATCAATCTAGAACTCTAGATGGATGTACCTATCAGTCTAGGTACACTACCCCATGGGACACCTGCAAGGCACACTACCCCATAGATAAAGTTAACAATTCCCCCTCACTCCATTCTAACAATTCATAACAAACACATCAAAGCACAATTTAAACTATCGACATTTCTCCTTTTCTACATATCCTAATCAAAACAAAAACTAGTGCACATCACAGTTTACTCAACCATACTAGACATCACTCATCATATTTACATCTACATATCAGTCAACCTCATCTTAGTTCAGTAAAATCTATACAGTCTATAGCCACCTAATTTTATCCTACGCATATATATTTTTTTAAAAATAACAATATTAGTAATAATGGCTAAATTATTTATTTATTTATTTATTTCAAAAAGGTAAAAAATTAGTAATAACATAATATCTCATATTTATCATTTTAGAAAATAAAAACAAATCCATTTATTTTAAATAAAATGTTTTAATATCAAAGAAATTATTTAGTTTTAAATAAAATATTTTTAAAAACTTATTTCTACTCATTTTAGGAAAAAATAAATTAATAAAATCTTTTGACTTACTTATATCATTTAAGGAAAAAAGAAAATCAATTTTAAACAAAAATCTTTTAATATCTATTTAATTTATAGATTAAATTTTTCACAAAATCTCAAAATATCTCATTTAATTCAATTTATTTATTTTAAGGAAAAAATAAATTTTAATTTATTCATAATATCAAATTTTGATTTTATTCTTATTGATTTTTGTCTAATTTATGATACACCCCGAGTCTATAAATAGGGATCTTTGTCATTTGAAAAAGGGGGGAGAAAATTTAAGGAGAGAAATTCCTTGAGGGAGAAAAATTTCTTGAGAGAAAAAAATTGCTTAGAGAAAAAAATTCGATCGAGTGAGTACGTAGAAAGAAAATTTTTAGAGCGAATCTTTCGCATTTTGCAAAAGGTGAGATTTTCTTTTCGTTTTTCCTTACCTTATGGTCTCTACTTCTTTTTTTACTTTATCTTAAGCAAATCAAATCTATTTTGAAATAAACTTAGTTGGAGGTTGCAATTGGTAGGAATTTAATCCTAAGGATCTGCACCTCATATAATAAGTAATTTCTTTGGGATTCGAATCCTTATTTTTCTTTTCTTCTCTTTTTAAAAGAGAAAGAGAAAGAAAAGAAAATGTAGAAAAAATTTAGTATTTTTTTTACTACTTGTTTTCTTTCTTTTATCATCATTTTTAAAAAAAATTCTTTAGTCTTTTTCTTCTCTCTAAATAGATAGGGAGAAAGAAGAAGACATAAGAAAAATGTTCGTTTTTTTTTATTTATCCATATTTCATTATCTTTTTCTTAAATCCCAACTCTTAACATTTATTTTTTTTCTCTAAAATATAGAGAGAAAGAATGAGGATAGAGAAAAATTTATCATTATTATCGTTTACCATTATTATTATTATTGTAATTTTTTTATTATTATTATATTTATTTTATTACTATTACAATTCTTTTTTCTTTTTTACTTGTTGTTGTTGTTGTTATTATTATTATCTACCATTTTTCTTTCTTTCTTTATTCATTCCTTTTTTTTTTGTTTCTTTCCTTATTTTATTTATTATTGTTATGTTTCCTTTCTTTTACTTATTACATTACTATCATAATAATTATTGTTAGATGCACTTAAATGTAACTATTAAAATCCTTTCAAATTTGAAATTCTTTATGTTTTAATATAAAGATTTTTTTAATCATTTAGCAAATTTATCTCTAATGTTATAAATATTTTATGTTTTTCATAATCTTCAAAATTAACCTATGATTTCATAAGGTTTTCTTAATCAGTCTTTTCTAAAAAAAAACTTATACCGTTTTCCTTAAACAAAATCCTACAACGGAATCTAGAAAATTTGAGAGTCTGATTTTTTAGAATTCTTGAGGTGAGGAATCACATCTTTGGAAGTCCAAGATATGATCCCAAGAAAAAATGAATTTAATCAATATTTAAAAAACATCTTTATTCGAAGACTAGTCTATGATAGATTTTTTGAAATTGTAATAATTTCTCATTTTCTTAAGGTGAGAAGTTTTCTTCAATATATAGTCTAATTAATGGAATATTATTCCACTTATTTTATGAGATCATTGCTTCAAACATTAGAGTAATGAGGGGTAAAATAAGACATTAGTTTTAAAATAAATTAAAAAATATTTTCAATTCAAGATTTGAAATTTGGCCATCGTTTTTCTAAATGGGTGTTGTGTGCTGCTAATACCTTCCCCACACACTGACTCTCGAACTTAACTCTATTTTTCGCAGACCATTTTATTAAAAATTGTTTACTTTATTTCGGTGTACAATCACACCGTAAAAAAGATTGGTGGCGACTTCTATTTTCTTTTAAAACTAACTCTTTTGGGGATGTCGACCGCTCTATGTAGACTTGGATCTGTGGCGACACAGTCAATCAGTAATCATATTTAAATTTACATATCAGTCAACCCATCTCAGTTTAGTAAAATCCATATAGTCAATCAGTCATCATACTTAAATTTACATATCAGCCAACTCATCCCAATTTACTAAAATCCATAGAGTCAATTGTAACGCCCGAGATTAGGAGGGAGACATGAATGAACCGGTACCACATCTGAATGAGAGGGATCCTGAGGACAT
>JBBPDI010105741.1:0-10117 GCA_037974545.1 Cucumis variabilis
TTAGATATATCTTTAGTTCCTATATAACTAGTTAATATCTAATATAACATATACATGTGTTTCTTCCCTAACGTCAACCAATTATTCATATCTTGGATTCCATCCCTTTCTGATAACACGTATAAACACTCGTTATTATACCATCTTTTATTAGAATAATAAGATTAAAATGCATAAGAAAAGGATCAGAGCATGTAATTCACATTATAAATTCATAAATATTTAGAAACACAATTTACATAAGCATCATGCCTATTTTATGTGATTACCATGTCTAAACTGTTCGAATTTATTTCTTAAAACTCGTGATTTGTAATCATATTCTATTCAATAAAATCGTTATCGACACTATAATCTTAAAGCCAATAAACTAAGGACTCGAGCCTATTATTGAGTAAAATTGAACTTTATGTACAGACATAAACATAGATCAAGTTCGAGTATATAGCCTAAATAGTCTATAGTATACGAATACAGTTGGACACCTTATTCTTGGAACACTATGAATGTGGCCCACTTAGTAGTTAGTACAAATGATGTGATCTTGAACTGTTCATGTAGAGACATGGAACTGGGGACATCCTTTGTAAAAAGTTTACATACAACTGGAAGCGTGAATAGTCGCTTTTAGGTTATAACACTGTTGACTTTACTAAAACTGACTATTTCGTTTATAAATATTGAGTACGACTTATCTTATTCCTGAGCTAACTATGAACTTCTGTTTACATGAAATTATCCTTAGATTTCCATTGGTGATGGCAGCTCAATAATGCTGGTCCAATAAGCCTTTCATTTCAGGGTTTAGACCGGGTGGATAGCTAGGGACATAGGATGCAAGACGGAATTGACTCCTACCCATATTATGGATAGTAGATGGGTTGTTCCCTTAAGGACTGAATCCAAGTCTTTAACAAGGGGCCCCGCCCTCTCATTGGCCCGATGGGGATTTAGTTTATAAGTTGGACCTTAAACCAATGGTTCAATAATGGATCAATGAGACTTAAGGAGCAAAATGTAGTTTTAGTGGTAAAATGATACTTTGACCCAGCCTAGGTTACGAACAACCTGTGAAGGATTAACTTACTTATCATAGTTATATCACATGGACACAAATATATCTATAGTGAGGGGAGTGCAACTCGGAATTCTAGTGGAATGACCTGTTAGTTACGAAGATTGATTAACCTGGTCTAAAAGAGTTTAGTCAGTTAATCTTAGATCGTTGGAGCCTGTGATCTATAGGTCCATTAGGGTCCCCCGCTAGCTCATAAAGAATCAACTTGGAATATTATGATGGAATAATTCGAATTGTTCGAATTAGGTAAAGAGAGGGAAATCGACGAATATATTTGATATAGTTTTTAGTTATAAGCTTAAGATAGAGCTTCATGTTTAAATGTAATTTAAATATTAAAAATATGAATATGGATTCATATTCAAAAGCTCGGAATAGATGGAAATGTTCAAAGTTGTGAACAAAAAGTTGACTTTTTAATTTGAAAAGTCGAACTTTAACCGACTTTATATTTAAATGTGATTTGAATTTTGGAAAAATAAATGTGGATTCTTGCTATGGAGGTTGAATTAGTTAAGATAAACAAAATGGTAAAATTCAAAATGTTGGCTTTAGACTTAAAAAGTCAAAATTTGAATTTGATTTAATTAAATTACCATATTGTCCTTATATTAGTTTAAATAATGACATTTGTTGAGATTTGGCAAGCTTATCACTTGCATGTGATATGCAAGTTGATTATTGAATGCAAGACACCTATCCTATTAATAATGCCAAGTGGTGAGATAGGAAAACTTTTGCATGTAGTTTGCTTGTAAAAAAGTTTTTTTTTCTTCTGCAAAAGGTAAAAGGTCTTTTGCTTTTTTAAAAATGGTGAGAATTAATTTTGCAATTAAGAAATACAAAATAAATCAAGAACTCTTTTTTACTATCAATAAAGATCTAAAAGTTAGGTTCCTCCTAAAAGTACCATCTCTCTATATTTTTCTTCACTATTTCGAGTCCCACAAGTCGCTTCCAAGTTTGGAGAATAGTGGATCAACAATAGTAGTAGTACCGGGTTCAAGTTCATAAGGAGATTGTGAAGAGTTTGTGAGGAGATTACAAGAAGAGAAAAGCATCAAAGGTGAGTCTTTCTTTTAACTCTATCTTTGTTTCAATTAGTGTTGTTATGCATGTTGATTACTAAATGTGTTTAGTTACATTTAAAGTAAAGTTTGATCCTTATTCCGTTGCGCATGTCTACCGTTTCCATCACATGGTATCAGACCATTCTTAATTTTACTCAATTGCATATGGTGGGTTTGTCAATTTATTAGATAAATTGTGTGTTGAACTAAAATGGATATATTAAGGTTTTGACAAACTAAATTAAGCTTGTTGTTAGTAATAATTATTGTAATTAGCCTTGTTTGTGGCTAATTAATTTATTATTGCAAAGTGTCTGTAATTTTTATAGAGTCATTAGTGTTAAAATTGTGATGTAATTTCATCAACCGGGTGAAAGAAAAGCTTAAAATTGAAGAAAAATTCAAGATAAACTCGAGAATAAGCTCCCAGACCCAGTTGGATGCGTTAGACCTAACCCACGACTTATGTATGACTAGAAATCCCGAGCGTGAGTCACGCATCTCTTCTTCGACCCATCACCCACATTTGCACGTGTGCGGCCTGCCTTCCCCGTCAGACCCACCATTTTGCGTGGCCCATCTTGCTAATGGCCCACGTGTCAACCTTCTTCTTATCTACGGTATATGTCTCACTTGCCTAGTTTGCGCCCGCGTTCGATCTAACCAACCTCCCTCATGCGGCCCGTCTCGTCTTACGCAACCCCTTCTCATGTGGCCCATCTCTTAAGCGACCCACGCGTTGGGCCTTCTTCATGCATCTGCCCGACTGTACCTGACCCAGGTTTTGAAGGGATAATAGTCCTATGGCAGTAGAAGATTTTACAGGACCATTTCTTAAATTAATTTGGGTATCTTAAAATACCAGTACATAGGCAAAAATTTAGAATCAAAATTCTAAATAAAAGATATAGAGAACTTACTTTTCATGACGTCTCTGAATCTACAAACCACCAAATTGGGACACCACCCGTCGAAGACTTTTCTATCCTCTAGGATGAGATTGGTTTGTGGGAACCAATTGGGATGATAAAAAGTTTAGAGGTAGTTGAGAGAAAACTCTTTTCCTTTTGTAGAGCAAAAGCCTTGGCTTTCTTTTCTTGATGAATTTGTTAAAGAAAATTGGTTTCTTCTAGATATTTATAACTCTCTTTCCTTCTAGGAATAGGAAAAGGAGTAGGATAGAATCATGAGATTCTATTATTAAATCTACTAATTAATTAGCAATTAATCAATTAGTTAATAATTAATTAGATCATATATAGTTATTTTTTCATTCAAATCTTATTTGAATGAATATCTCTCCATTATATTATAGATTTATATTAATTATATTAATATAAATCATATTTAGTTAATATTTCATTCAAATCTTATTTATGAATATCTTTCTTATATCTTACAAATTTATATTAATATAATTAATTAAATCATGTTTAATTAATATTTCATTTAAATCTTATTTGAATGAATATCTCTGCAATATCTTATAGATTTAATTAAATAAAATTTAATTAAATAAAACTAAACCATTAATTAATTCTCCAACTAATTAATAGTTAAATTAAATATATTATATTTAACTTAAATCAAATCTGAATCATATTCAAATATAAGTTTCTCTTATAACAAATAATTTTAATATGAATCCAATTCACATTAAATTAATATTTGAACTCATTCAAATATTTTATCTCTCATATATTAATTTTGAATCATATCCAAAATTAAATATATATAATAAAGTTCAATAAACTTTATATTATAATGTATCAATATACATTAAACTAATTCTCAAAGTAAATTTGAACATTTTAAATTACGACCAATATAAATAAATCTCATTACCCTTTGTGAGCTAAGAAGGAGATCTAACGGACCTACAAATCAGAAGCTACAACGATCTGAGATTAATTGGCTAAACTCATTAACCACATTAATCAATATTCATTAACTGTGTGTACAGTTCATTAAAGACTCACAACAGAATTATTTTCACTATAGATATATTTCTGTGTCCATGGATATAGACCAATAATAGTAAGTTAGTCCTTCACGAGTGTTCATAACATCAACTGGGTCAATTTACCGTTTTACCTTTGGGTTTTCTCTAATCCTTAAATACCAGTAGTCCTCTAATGAACAACCTGTGTATGGTCCTACCAATAAACAAAAACCCCTCTCGTGCTATAGAGAGGGTAAGACCCTTTGTTCAAGACTTGGAGACACCATTTAAGGGAACACTCATCTACTTACCCTAAAGTATGAAAGGAGTGAATTCTATCTTCTGTAATTACGTTCCTAACTCCCCACTTGATCTTATCTTCAAAATGATAAGATTATTAAGTCAGGGATCTGGACACTCTCGCCTGTACAAATCAAAGGACAATCCATTGCGAACAGGAGTTCATAACACACTCAGAATTAAGACTAAGTTACCTAGGTCATTCTAGTGAAACAGAAATCTAACTAGTTAACGGAGTTACATCAAGTGGTTACTATTTCATGGTCCGATCTTATGCATACTCATTGCATCAGATACCCTCGCTTTCATGTCAACTACACAAATGTGTTGGATCATTGCGTTTGTATCAAATAGAAAGTGAGCCGTATCGATAGTGTTACCAGGATAAGGTACCCAACCTATCCCTATATTATAGACCATTTAAGCTGATCTTGAACATTGATCCCTATATGTGTCTACATACTGTTCAAGACTCATTGAACATCTTAAGATGTTAGTTTATTGGATTTTGGTTATTAAGATAAAACTAATAATTCAATAACAATTATTATAATAATAACACTTTATTAATCATGGTCAATGGATTATGTTTACAATCTACGAGTTTTAGGACATAAATCCCAACAGGTTTGACCCGGTTGAGTTCTAATTACGTGCCTGATGGTATGATGTATGGTTTTGTGTCGGTTCAAGCATAATTGTTGGGTTTTAGGTATGTTCAAGGGATTCCTGGGCCGGTTTAGTGCTTTTTCTTGAAGGTTTTCAAGCCTATTTGAGTGGTTCGGGGGCTCTAATGTACTTTCACAAATTATTATTCTAATAATTTTTAGCTTAACTTAATTTAGGAGCCAAAACCAATCCATTTTAGGGTGTTTAATTAATTATGGATGAGATGTATTTTTTAATTATTCTTTTAAATTGTATATGCATAAAGTATGTCATATAGATTTAAAATCCCACTATAGGTTAACATGTTCATGCATTGAAAGTATGTTATAATAGTTATAATGTATAGTATGCATGTTGATTAATTAATATGGAATTTAATTAATTTGATTAATTCATTGTTTAATTAATTAATTATTGATTTATTTAACTTAATTAAAAGAAATAAATTAAATTCTATATTAATTAATTTCTTTATATAATGCTTGTTTGTTGGTTGTTTGTTATAGTATAGCTAGTTCTTTTATAAGTGCTATAAAATGAATTAGACTTTTAAAATCTATAACAAAGATAACTTGGATGCTCACCTAGGTTAATCATATCTACCTTTTTTCGTAGAATTTGGTCGATATCTTGTAAGAATGGTTACAAGAGGCTCACATGATTAGATCTTGTCAACAAGTCAGATAAGATGACTAAGGTTGGAGGTTCTTAAGTTGACGGTTTACGAAACACCTTCTACTTGGAAATTGTAATCAGTTCTTGAGCCTAGTTAACCTAGTTTTATGAGCATGTGTGAGAGGTATGAAGTAATAAAACTAGTTTATAACCTAGACATTGTAAGTTAAAATCTGATATAATGGTTATGTTCAGATGTTTCATGTAGACTTAGGATTTTTTAAGTTAGCGTAAATAAAATCCTAAAGTAGAAAAATACCTTTAAAACCATTATAGAACACTTCAGCTAGAGAGAAGTAGTGTACTTTTAAGCTCTAGCATCCCTAAGAGTTCACACCGTGAGTTCCATGTGGGGCTTTGGGTTGTGCATAGGAGCGGATTCTAGTCAGAGAGTGTTTGCATGGAGCTTTGACAAGGTAAATAAGGGAAGTAGTTCATAGTAAGTGGGTGAGGGATATGTGACAACACATCCCATAATCTCTTCCATTAGGTCACAACGTGAGATTCTTATAATGCGCCTGCATTTCTGCCCTAGAGCGACCTTACCAATCAGAGGATTGTATTATAGGATTCGGAACACCACAAACTTCATGTATGGATAAGGTCTCTTAGATCGGTTTTTTATATCGACTTTCCAATTTTAAGAGCATAATGAATCTTATCTTTGAGATTCGAAAATGGTAGGTTACACTTACAAGAATTACTAAGGAGTTAGTAGAT
Source organism: Cucumis variabilis (assembly GCA_037974545.1). Classification (NCBI taxonomy): domain Eukaryota; kingdom Viridiplantae; phylum Streptophyta; class Magnoliopsida; order Cucurbitales; family Cucurbitaceae; genus Cucumis; species Cucumis variabilis. The sequence continues at coordinate 6,455 of JBBPDI010105741.1, forward strand.
TCTCGACCGAAGTAGCTATAACTAAAGTGCTATTGGAATATGAGATATTCAAGAGTTAGCATTTTGTCAAGATTGTCTTAGTTCAAAGGAGGAGTAATCGACTACCCCTCGGTAGAGGTTATTCTAAACCTTTGAAATATCGTTGCAAAACTCTATAATGACGAGTACATTATTAGTATTTGCTAAACTAGATTGGCTTCTTTAGTGATTGTAGTTTCTAAATGAATATGTTTATCTTTTCAGCATGAAATGCTCTATAATTTAACTTTAAACTTCTGAGAAACTTAATAGAGACAATTATGTGGCATGGAAATCTCAATTGAACACAATACTAGTAATTAATGATATAAAATTTGTCTTAACTGAGGAATGTCCTCAAATCACGACTTTAAATGCTAACCAAATTGTTCGAGAAGCATATATCGATGGGTCAAATCTTATGAAAAAGTCATGTCTACATTCTTGCCAGCATGACTGATGTTTTGGGAAAAGAAACATGAATCCTTAGCCACGACTAAAGAAATCATGAACTCATTGAAGGAAATATTTTGGCAACCATTGTACTCCCTAAGATAGGAGCAATTAAATACATTTACACAAAGTGAATGAAGGAGGGGACCTCTATTAGAGAACATGTCCTAGACATGATGATGCACTTCAATGAGCCTAATCAGGTTAGCTTGAATGGTGGACCCATCGATGAGGCTAATCAAGTTAGCTTTATCTCTTTCAAAGAGTTTCATACCATTTCAGATAAATACGTCACTAAATAAGATAGAGTTTAACCTAACCCCTCTTCTCAATGAGTTTCAAAGGTCCAAACTCTTACTTTGGGTAAGGAAAAAGACGTGGAAGCAAATGTTACTACCACCCAAAAGAAGTTTTTAGAGGATCATCCTCTAAAAGCACAAGTGGACCTTCTAAGCCTAAAGCTCAAATGAGGAAGAAGGGAAAGGGGAAGACTCCCAAGAATAGTAAGGGAAAGAAAGTTGCTGAAGGTAAATGTTACCACTGTAACCAGAATGGTCATTGACTGAGAAATTGTCCAAAATACCTTATTGAGAAGAAAGCTGAGAAGGAAGCACAAGGTAAATATGATTTACTAGATATTAAAACGTGCTTAGTGGAATATGATACTTCAATCTAAATAATAGATTTAGGAGTCACTAATCATATTTACTTCTCATTTCAGAAAACTTGTTCTTTAAAGCTTGGAGAAAACGAGATCATCCTCTAGGTTTGGAATAAAAGAGGTTGTCTCGACTGAAGCAGTGGGAGATATAAAGTTGTTTTGATAGATATATCATACTATCTTAAAGATGTTTTGAATGCTTCTTAAACAGTTGAGAAATTTAACATCTATCTCTTGTATTTATGAACAAATGTATTGAATATATTTTTATATTATGAAGTGTTCATCTGTTTAGATAATATTCAATTTTGTTCTACTTATAAACAACTTATATAAGTTAAGACTAACTAAAGCAAAATTTGTCTTTAATACTTAATTGTTTAGTATAAAAGACAAAAGATTTCTTCTAACGTCCATATATGGTATTAAGATTTGGTCACATAAGTCTCACTGTGATTAAGAGATTAGTTAAGAGTGGACTTTTAAATCACTTAGAAGATAACTCTGTCAATGTGAATCTTGTTTTGAAGGGAAAATGTCCAAGAGATTTTTTACTGAAAAAGGTCTTAAAGAAAAAGTACCCTTAGGGCTCGTACATTTGAACCTATGTGGACCAATGAATGTGAAAGCTTGAGGAGGATATGAGTATTTCATCAGTTTCATTGATGATTATTCAAGATTTGGTCAAGTTTACCTAATACATTAAAAGTTTGTTTCTCTTGAAAAGTTTAATTTAAAGAATATAAGACTAAGTTTAGAATCAATTAGATAAAATTATAAAGACACTTCGATTAGATCGAGGAGGAGAGTATGTAAACTTAAGATTCAAAGACTATTTGATAGAGCACAGAATCAAGTCGCAACTCTATATCGAGTACGCTTAAGTAAAATGGTGTATCAGAAAGAAGAAACTGAGCCTTGTTGGACATGGTTCACTTTATGATGAGCTTCACTCTATGATCCTCAAGGAATAAGGAATTTATATTGACAAATATCACATTCTTGAGGAAACCCTCATCAGGAATCATCAAACCATGTAGTAAATTAGTATTGAATAGGATTTCCAAAGACGTTACAGACATGCCTAGTTCATAAGCTAAAGTAGTTGATGAAACTAATGAATTTGGTTAGTCACATCTTTCTCAAGAGTTGAGAGTGCCTCAAAGTAGTGGGTGGGTTGTTCATCAGCTTAGTTCATCAACTAAAGTACTTGGTTTTATCGAAAACTAAATTATCATGCTTGATGATGGTTGAGAGGATTCATTGACTTATAAAATGGAGCAATGAATGATGTAGATTATTTATGTGACGTCAAGAAATGGCTAGCTATATAATATTAAATAAGAGATTTGGAAATGCGCAATGTATTCTCAAAATCCAAATTGTTTGGAATCACAAGAACAGAACACTAGCCATGTCTCAAGTATCTATTATAGACAAATTTGTTGTTCAGATGTAAGATGAAGAATTCTAAAAAGGGTTTGTTATCGTACAAATATGAAATTTATTTGTCAAAAGAACAATGTCTTAAGACTCCTCAAGAAGTTGAGGATATGATAAATATTCCCTATGCTTCCTATGTTTGAAGTTTGATGGATGCAATGTTATGTACTAGACCTGATATTTGCTACTTAGTAGGGATGATTAGTAGGTATCAGTCCAATCCCAGACATGATCATTGGACATCGCTGTTGAGAATATTCTAAAATAATTTAGAAAACAAAAGACTACGTGCTTATATATATTGCTATGATTTGATCCTTATTTGATACATTGATTCTGATTTCTAAAGATGCTAGGAAGTCAACATTGAAATCAGTGTTCACTCTAAGTGAAAAAGCAGTAGTGTGAAGAAGTGTAAAGTAAAATTGTACTACCTTATCTGGGTGATTGCGAATCGTAGTGACGTTGTAGTAACTCCGATACTGTTGAACAAATTATGGCTATTTTGGTTTACAAACTCCTTCACGGCTAAAGTGTATGAAGGTCACCTAAAAAAGTTTAGGTCTATGAAGTTTGTGCACTAAGACAAGTGAGAGAAAATTTGGGTGCATACCCTAGTTTATTGTATTATATGAATAGTTCTCTCATGATTAAATTCAACATTGTTTTATCCCTCTAGGAGTTTTAGTCCAAGTGGGAGTTTATTGGAATTTATGTTTTGAAACTCGTGGTTTGTAATCATATTCTACTCAATAAAGTCAGTATTGATACTATAATCTTAAAGCTCATAAACTAAGGACTCGAGGCTGTTATTGAGTAAATTTGAACTTTATGTATAGACATAAACATGGATCAAGTTCGAGTATATAGCCTAAATAGTCTATAGTATACGAATACGTGGTTGGACACTTATTCTGGGAACACAATGGATGCAGCTCGCTTTGTAGTTATTACAAACAATGTGATCCTAAATCGTTCATATAGAGATATAGAAGTGGGGACATCCTATTAACAAGGTCGAAAATTGATATGCAAAAAGTAAAGGATTATGCAAAGTATATAGGTAAGGTCGTTATCAACACATGTAT
>JBBPDI010105752.1:0-10117 GCA_037974545.1 Cucumis variabilis
TTAGACTAATTTAAATAATAATACTTGTTGAGATTTGGCAAGCTTATCACTTGCATGTGATATGCAAGTGACTTATTGCATGAAAGACACCTATCCCACTTAGAATGACAAGTGGTGAGATAGGGAAGCTCTTGCATGTAGTTAGCTTGTAAACAAGTTTTATGCAAAAGTGAAATGACTCTTGGATTTGAATGAATTTTAATTTTGTAATTGAGAATTACAAAAATAAAACCAAGAACTCTTTTCATTTCGGTCTCTCTCAACATCAAAAATCAAAACAAAAAAAAAAAGAAGGAAAAAACCTAAAAGGTTAGGGTCTTTCAAATATATCATCTCTCTCTATTTCTCCACCATTTTGAGTCTCACAACTCAATTCTAAGTTCGGAGAGTAGGGGTCAACGCTAGTGGTAGTCTCAGCTTTGATTTCGTGAGAAGATCGTGAAAAGCACGTGAGGAGAGTACTAGAAAAGAAAAACATCAAAGGTGAGTTTTTTCTTTTAACCCTATCTTTGTTATTTTAGGGTTTTCTATGCATGTTAATCACTAAACTTGTTTAGTTACAATTAGAGTAAAATTTTGATCCTAATTCCGTTGTGCATGTTTACCGTTTCCATCACATTTTACTTCCAAGTTCTAGAAAGGACTTCAGGCTGCCATGGCACAAACTTAGATTTCAGTACAACTTTTCACCCACAGACGGATGGTCAAACTGAGCGTTTGAACCAAAATTTGGAAGACATGCTATGAGTTTGTGCATTAAAGTTTCTAGATAGTTGAGACTCTCACTTGCATTTGATGGAGTTTGCATATAATAAAAGTTTTCAGGCTACCATTGGCATGACACCGTTTGAGGTCTTGTATGGAAAATGTTGTAGATCCTCTGTTTGTTGGGTTGAGGTTGGTAAGCAAAGATTGATTGGTCTTGAATTAGCTCAGTCTACTAATGAAGCTATACAGAAGATTAGAGCATGCATGCAAACAACGCAGAGTAGACAGAAAAGCTATGCTGATGTGAGATGGAAAGATCTTGAGTTTGATATGGGAGTTAAGGTGTTCTTGAAAGTAGCACCTATAAAGGGTGTTCTGCGATTTGAAAAGAAGGAAAAGTTGAGTCCTCGTTTTGTTGGATCGTTTGAGATTCTAGAGCGAATTAGTATTGTCGAGTATTGTTTGACATTGCCACCATCACTCTCTGCTATTCATGATGTTTTCATGTTTCGATGTTGAGAAAGTAAGTGGCAGATTCGTCTTATGTAGTAGACTATGAACCATTAGAAATTGAAGAAAATTTTAGCTATGTAGAGCAAACAATTGAGATTTTGGTTAGAGGGGTAAAGATGCTTCGTAACAGAGGAATTACTTTAGTAAAAGTTTTGTGGCAGAATCATCAAGTTGAAGATGTTACATGAGAGAGAGAAGATGACATGAGAGCTCGTTACCTAGAGTTGTTTGAGAACTTTCAAGGACGAAAGTTTCTTAAGTGGGAAGAATGTAACACTCCAAAATTTGAGGTATTTTTCTCAATTTAGTTATCAAATTTTATTAAGACTCTAAGAATTTTTTGGTATTATTTTATTGAAGATTGATGAGGAAAAGATTTAATTTGATGGAAAAGAAAATAATTGAAAAAAAGGGAAAAGGAAAATGGAAAAGTAAAAATAATTATAGTATATTATTATTATTATTTTAAAAAAATAAAACACTTGGTTCTCATGCCCTTCCATCTTCTCCTTCATTCTTAATCTTTTCTTCTTCTTCTTCTTCTTCTTCATGTGTATCCAGTTGCCACCCCTGCATTCTTCTTCTTTTCTGTTCACTTACAGCTATCAGCCGCCCAAACTACTAAGACTCGAGTTACTCTCGTATCGTCGAAGCCAAAGTCAAACATTATGTCGAATGAGTATGAGCCGACCATACATTTCTGCTCCGATCTGCCTCTGTTTGCTAATCATCGTCGCGTTCTTCGTTTAGCGTTTGCGAAGCTTCAATCGATGAGTTTCAAGTCAGTCTCCTCTCTTGATTTGTCAGTTGCCCGATTGCCTCCATCTTTCAAGTTGCTCATGTCTCTGTCTCTGTCTCTCCCATCCATGCGTGTAAGTTGACGCTCACCCCTCCAGGCAAGCCGATCTTCACCCAGATCTGTCTTGCACGTCGTCATTTAGTTTGTCTTGTGCATTGCCGTTTCTGCCTTGCCACAAATAGTAGTAGATTTGGTGGTAAGTGTGTATTTGTGGGTTTTATTATTCTGCATTGTAAATACATTGAGGTGTATTGTTGGATTAATTGGATGGTTGATATTGTTCCTTGAAGGTGTCATTTGTGGACAATGCTTGAATTGCTTGGGTTCTCAACAAGTTTGATTTGGAGTTCAATTCTCCATTGAATTGGGTAAGTTTTCAAATTCACATTTGGGTGTATTAGATAAATGAAATTATTTGGAAAAATGTTGATTTTTTGTTTACTTATGTTTAGGATTTGGTTTATTGGATTTGGTTCGGTTAAGAAGCTTGAATAAAATTGAGGTAAGGGATTTTCTACTATTGACCCCTATATCAAAGTTGAAATATATTGACTGAATTGAGAAGGTTGAACTAACTGGATTGAGAATTTTTTAATGTTATGCATAAGTTTGATTGTATTGTTGACTCGCTACATTAATGATTGATTAAGTACTAGTATGGTTATTTTGACTGTTTGTGTGTTGAACTGAAATGTTGATGGTAGATTGGATTGCACTTTGAGTTGACTGTTTGAATTGCTAGAATGGATTGAGGAAAAACTGTTAGCTTTATCTATAGGGTGGTGTACCTTGCAGGTGTCCTCTGAGATCACCATTTGTTGTGTATCCTTTGGGAGCACTAGACTGATATGTGCATCCTTCGAGAGCACGAGGTTGATATGTGCATCCTTTGAGAGCACTAAACTGATATATGCATCCTTCGGGAGCACTAGATGGATATGTGCATCCTTCAGGAACACTAGATGGATATGTGCTCCTTCAGAAGTACTAGACTGATATGTGCATCCTTCGAGAGCATTAGACTGATATGTGCATCTTTCAAAAGCATTAGATCGATATGTGCATCCTTCGGAAGTACTAGACTGATATGTGCATCCTTCAGAAGCACTATACCGATATGTACATCCTTTAGAAGCACTAGATGGATATGTGCATCCTTCGAGAGTACTAGACTGATATATGCATCCTTTGAAAGTACTAGACCGATATGTGCATCCTAAAAAAACACGAGACTTTTATGATGCAGGGTACCTCCCAATAGGAAGTTAACTAATTTTATCCCTAACAGGACCAGTAGTGGGTCTCTTACAAGGTATATTTTACACTCATCCTTTTTATGTTTAACTATTTCAGGAAAAAGTAATACTAGAGGTAAATCGATGAGGGACAAGAAGGACACATGATCGACATATGGGAACACAATTTTCAAAATTTGCTTCCGTTTATTGTTTTTATTGTTTATAAGTTTTGATGGTTGAAATAAGTTTTATGTTTAGAACAACTATTTATTTGTTGGTGATTTTTATAAACAATACTTTTGAAATTTTGTTTTGTTTGAAATAGGGCTCGAGCTGAACTTTTTATTTGATGATTGTTCTTTAAACAATTTGAAAATTTTTTTATGTTATGGTTGATTTCTTTTGGGTGATTTAGTAAAGAGTCTTTAGGTCGAAGTAATGATCTCAACTTAGGTTAAAAAGTTGGGTTGTTACATTATTGCATAAGCTTTTCATTTGAAATCTTTTGAAAGCATTCATATTGAAATCATCATTTCAAATCAATAACACTTTATTAAGAAAGCTTGAAATCACATAAATCACTTTGAAGAAATACTCATAACACTTGGTTACTTAAACTTCAGGTGCTTCTCTTCTTCTTCTTCTTGCCGTATAGATATTTCAGCAGTACTCCAACACTTAAATTTTCTCTTCAGAAATTCAGAGTAACAATACTAAAAAATATGGGTGAAGACCCTTATTTATACTAATCTCAAAACAACTTAGTCACCTTTAATCTCTTATTAACACGCCAACTCCTACTCATAGTGGTGCATGTGGAAGCTTAAGGTTTAACTTTAACATGCTTACTTTAATCATCTACACGCGTCCCATTAAGTATCCTTAGGAAATTTCTCAGAAGTTTCCTTATTTCTTTTCGCCTAATCTTTGTTTTGATCGCGTTCTAAGGTCTTATTGCCTAACTTTTCTCGCAAAGAACTTCAATCGCCTGTTTCCTATCACCTACTTTAGGTAAAACGCCTTCTCTTTAACATAGTCAAATTTTGCCTTTCTTAGGTACGAGTTTCACAATATGGGAACTCAGTCTTGCTTCTACTTTTCATTCTTTATTTTTTAGTATTTTTTATTTTAGACATTTTATTTGAAAATTTTATTGAGAAATTATAAAAAATAGTAAATTTGACAAAATATTTACAAATTATAGCCAAATTTCAGATTTTATTAATAACAAACATTTGATAGACACTAATATGCATCTATCAGTGACATTGTTAGCTAGTGATAAAAGTCTATCAATTTCTATTGTTGATCAAATCCAAAACTTTTGCTATAACATGTAAATATTTTAATTTATTTTGCTGTTTTTAAAAGTGCTCCAATTTTATTTTATTTTATTTTCTTTAAAATTTGTAAAATCGACTGCAACATGTATTTATGATATTTCGCAATTTCACTAAATTCTATTCATGAACAATTATTTGAAAATTATTTTTAAAAAATATTTAGGTTTTCCCTTTTAAGAAAGTGTCGGAATTGTTATTTATCTTTTAGGTAAGAAGTAACAATTATTTTGCTATATTAAAATTATTTACGATTAGGTGGTCAAAACTTAAAATAACCCATTCATGACCCTCAATGTTTTCATCCATCAATGATCACCTCTTGTAACCAATTCCACGCAAAAAAATCAGCAACAAATTTATAAAATTGCTTGTTTTTTCAAAGGGGTCACAAATGGTCAATAAATTTGATTGCTAGAGGCGATCATCGATAAACATGGTTATTGGAAATATTAGAAGAGCAAACTGCCTGTTCTTTCTTTCCATTTGTTTGCATATTTACCATGTCATGTTTTGATGAAAAAAACAAATTTTATAGTCCGAAAAGAAATTTCTGTTTTTTTTTAATAGAGAAATAATTTATTGATTTAATCAGTAATTGTTACTTTAAAACAACAAGAAAATATCCTTTTCGTTTTTCGTAAATAATTTAGGAATCACCTTTATTTTTAGAAATAATTTTTAAAACGGCCTTAAAATGACACTAAATCAAATGTTGGATTAATGTATTTACTGCCGCTTTTGTAATCAAATGTTGGATATTGGCAAATACTTGAAAAGAGAGGGGTTTGTTACATTGTCTTCCATTTTTTCCTTACTTCTTTAAACTTACCGTTTTATCAAATTCCTAAAACACCTATTTGATAAATAATTCGTATTTTAAATGATAAAGTTGTTGAAAATATTTATAAATATAACAAAAATTTAAAATCTATCAATGATAGACAGTGTTAGATTCTGATAAATATCTATCAATGTCTATTATATATTTTCTATCAATAATAGATGATAATAGTCTATCAATGTCTATCATATCTAAAAGTAATATTTTGTTATAGTTGTAAATATTTTGATTAATTTTGGTATATTTGAAACAAATAAATAATATATAAATTTTGTAATATTAAACATGTTCACAAGTTAATTAAGAATGTATTTAAAATAACGTGGAGTGTAACTCTATTTTTATTATTGAATTTCTTGTTTTCAAATTGTCTACTAAATAGATCAAAAGAAATTTCAACTTTTCATTGATAGGATTATGGTCTATTCAATATTGAATCAACCAGATATAAAATTGAAATTTTAGATTAGTAAACTCATTGTTGGGTTTTATGTTTTAAAACTTGCAGTTTATTAATGATAATCATATTTCTATTTGCAATAAATTTGTTATTGAGGATTATTCAATAAAAACTGTTATTGAATATATGAATTGCTTATTTCATATTAGAATGGTTAATTTATATATATAGAACAAAGTACAAAAATATTTACGGCTTGTGTAACAAAAATAAAAGTCCATGAAGCTACCATTGTATTTTCATAAATTTCATATTTGCCCTTGTTGGTTTTGAATTTATTGGGACAAGTATTGAATTTATGTGCATCTTCTTCGTATTATTGCTTCTCCTTCTTCATATTCCCACTTTTTCTTGTTCCCGATTTCTTCATAATCTTTTCCAAAATTTCATCCTTGTTCGTCATCTCTCATTTTCTTTTTCTTCTTCTCTTTTCACTACACGATCATATACCAAAATCTAAACAATAAGTCATCTATCCCAGTGTGATAAGTGATAGATCTAAACTATCATTACCAAGATATAAACGATCGTTTATCAAGATCTAACCTATCGTGTCCCAATATCTAAATGATCGTGTACCAATATCTAAATGATCTTGGTACAAGATCATATACCAAGATTGTTTCGATTTGGTACACCAAAATCTAAACGATCCTTGGACCATATTAATTATATGATCGTTTAAATTAGAAGCTTTTTCGTGCATGTGGGACCGATTAATCGTGGAGTATTTTTGTTATTACATGTTATGAGCTTGTGAGCTTTTTTCCTTTTTCAAATTTGTTTTATAGGATGTATATATTTTTGCGTTTTGTTCTAATTTTTAAAAAACCTTTATTAGAAACGCCCTAAATTTAATAAAAAAAAGAATCATGTGGCTACATTAGTATGAATAATTGAAGTTTATGTAGGGATATAAAAGTGAATCAAGTTCGAGTAGGTAACCTAAACGATTGTTGGGTCTAGAATAGTCCAACTATTTCATGTCTAATTTCTTTATCACCACATGAACATATTAATTTTCTTCATGTTTTTATGCAGATTATGAAACTAGGGTCCGGTACAAAAACAATGCAACGAAAACTAGCTAAAACGAAGCTCAAACAAAGGAAAGTAGACAATTTGAAGACCATGGCAAAATTGTAAAGAATTAGAAGTTTTCAAATTTTCACACGCTTAAACAACCTCAAGGTCGTAAGTTCGAACCTCAGCTACACGTGAATTTCTTTCTCATTTTTTACCCCAAGCACACATGTTCGAATTGGCCCCCGTAAAATATTTTTTTCTCTTGATAACTGAATGGCAAAATCATAATATCTTTAAACTCTACGCTAATACACGTCACCTTTTACCGTGTGCTTGGTACTCCAAGGTCATTGCTTCGAATCTCGACCTATGCAAAACATTTTTTCCATTGATTTTTTAATGGCATTATTGTAAATATTATGCAACTTTCTGAATTTCTTCGTCAGTCCTGCCTAAATTTATCCACCGCGTGCCTGAGGTGGTGAGTTCAAACCTTGCAGTAGTTATTTTCCATTAATTTCTTTATATACCATTTTCCCTCAATTTTAACATCAATTCATTTTTTTTTTCACTTCAAGTCAAATTGTATTCATTTTCTCACTATAATTAATACTTCAATTAATAGTAAAAGTTCATTTTAAGTATTTCACATATAAGAATAGTTTATGTTTATCAGATTCAAGAGTTTAACAGGATCGACAGATATCGTTAGAAGATAGTGATGTATGCTGGCTTCAAGTTGCCTCTAGGACTAAGCTAACAGATAGTTTGGAAGAAGGTGTGACACCTCTACTTTAGAATGCAAGTTTAACAGCTGAGCCTCATGCACAACTAGTTGGCCTTCCAAACAAGCTGCCTAACCAAGCTTGCACAAACCCCACCACTAAATGAGTTGTGAAGCTGCAATAGTTTAATGGCTAAACCTTTGGTGATGTCGGCCCCTTCTTCTTTAACCTTGTTCCACTTGATTGTCTAAAACTATCTGTACAATATAAAAATTTGGTTGAAACTTTGTCATACCCACTCTTAGACCACCTTCTCTTTTAACCCAAAAGACGGTGTGAAGCCAACAGATGCAATTCTCCATCTAACGATGTCTGCTGACCCTAACTATAACTAAATGTTAACTTTGAAATAAAAACATGCAACATCTAACACAAACATAAAAAAAGTCAAACAACTTAATATAAAACTAAAGTGTAGCTCAACTGTACAACAAGTTTGATATAGACGACATAACCAAACTGTGAACAAACTATACAAACCTAAAACAAACTATACATAACAGTCTCTCTTACGACCCACATACTAACGAAACTGGAACTAAACTCATGTACATACCATAATGCACAACTAAGAACAAGACATACTAGTATGGAATTGAAAATGCTCTAACAGATAGGCAGATGTAGTTAGGTGCTGGGTTAGGTCTACGATCACTACCTGAAAATAAGAAAACATTAAAAACGGCTAGTGAGTGACTAACATTTTAAACAAAAACAAACTTTACAAATAAAATGAGTAAATGAGTATCAAAATTTGTAAATAAGTTTTAAGCAAAGCAAAGCAAACATGTATTTCTCAAATCAAAAGCTTTCTTAAACATTTCTCTTTCTCTTGCTATACCTTTGAATCTTTGTACATCTACCAGATGAAAATTTAGGCATCAATAGAGCCCTATCTCATGATGTGATACTACGAGATAAAAATCTAGACATAAATAGTGCTCTATCTCATGATAGCTACAATGAGATGAAAAATCTAAGCATCCGTAGAGGCCCTCATCTCCAACCTAGTCTCAAAGATGGAAACTCTAGGCATCTATTGAATGTCCTCATCAAAGAATCTTTGTGAGCAAGAAAATTTCCCCCTAAGGTCACTATATTTCTCAGGTATAGACTAAAACATGCTAAAACAATCTCATGCTTTCAAACAATATGCTTTTCAATCTCCAACTCAGCATGTTAAAATAACTCTTTGCATAAGCAATCTCTATACCTAAGTAAATTAGCTTTGCTAAAACATTCTTTAAACTCAAGTACTTTAGAAACTTAGCGTAACATGCCTGCTTATAAATTCATTAGTAAACTCATCAATATGCTTTAAGTTTTTCAAACATTTCTAAACTTCAAATTCATGCTTTGGAAAACAATCATATAAATCAAATGTAGCTCAAACTTTTATCTCAAAGCATGCTTTATAAATATCAACTTAGAAAAACAAGGTTGGAAATTAGGTTGAAACTCACTTTTGTCACTCATAATTTAAAGCTTGTCTCCCCTCTAGTTTATACACATCACAAAACCTTAACTAACCTAGAAAGCAATTCAAGTCCCTAATAAGTTATTGTTTGGCTAAACAACTAATCTATGCTCAGACTCAGTTATACTTTCCATAAATGGGCTTAACCATGAACACTTAACCTATTCGTATTGAGTGTACTTTCAACATGTTCCGCATTAAACCTAAAATCTCTAAAATTCATCTAAATTTCAAATTCAAGTATTTCAAGTAAAAATATCCAAAAATACCTATTTAAGCCCAAACAACCAATAAGTTCAAAGATAAAAATTTTTTGATTCAAACTCACTAAAACATTAAAATAAGCTTTGACTAGCTAAAGTTTAGGTACCATGAGTTGGTGACACCTCTATCTGAGCAAGGATGTGCATGCTGTGGGTGTGGGGCTTAGGGGCATGTTGAGGCATGCTGGGAATCGTCTTGACCGCGACGCACGTGCACAACAGACAACAATGTTTCCCTGCATTTTCCAGATTTAACCACAAATTCAAAAATTTATAACTCACACAATACTTAACCAAATCGAGTGAGCTTTATGTCAAGTTCTTCAATTTTTAAGTCCTCTACAACTTACCTGAAGACAAGAAGGCCTAAAAACCCTTGGATATCATTCGGAATTTCTCTTGAACTAGAGTTTACTCCATATTTGGGATTCCAGACAACCCTCAAGTTCCACCTAAAAATTCACTTAATTCCTATCATTTTCAGCTCAAACACTCTTCATAATCTTTGTTTGAGTTACCTTTTGAAACTGACTATGGGCATCTTCTAATTCCACGTCTTTATCTCAAACAGATTAAAAACACAGAGACTGTTCAGATTCACAAAAATTTCCACTGTTCTGTCTTCTACCTACAATTGCATCATCTTCCTTTCATTTCCAGCTCA